>JAHZMW010004318.1:0-37942 GCA_027743745.1 Alloscopus bannaensis | reverse complement strand
TGAAATGTTCACCATTTGTCGACTTTTATACGACTAGCAATTCTGCAAAATCTTTGGAACAATGGTAGGCTAGTTTTTGAGAAATTAATTTTTTTAAATTGTCACTGTGTACGTATCTCCGCATGCAGAGGTATACACGCAAGGCAAACACACGGCATTATTTGTTTGTTCACTGATTGATACATATATCTTGATAAATTAAAGTAAATTTTGAATCAATTTTAATTCATAATTGAGTTGTTATATAATTTACTACATTTGTTGAAGAAGTAGATTGCTTCATTCGACCGTGCAACCTTGCTATTGTGTACATGGGTTCAGCATATATTCGTAAAATTACACAACAATGGTCAATGCAACCAAAGAGTGATTTGCATTTCATTTATTCAAATTATTATTACAAATCTTAATACATAAAAAAGCATTTAAATATTTAATCCTGCGTTAATCTTGCTTGCTTTCTCAGAGCATGCAATTGCACATTTGTGCTTGCAGTGCGTACCGTCTACGGTCCAATGCAATTTTCAAAATCCATTTTTTCTAAAACTAGCCTACCATTGTTTCAAAGATTTTGCAGAATTGCTAGTCGCATAGAAGTCTACAAATGGTAAAAATTTCAGCAAAATCGCCGAGTGGCCTCATGATACCCTTATTGTTAGAATTCTCTGGTAAAAAAGGAGGCAAAGACTAAATGAGACAGAGTCTGTGACAAACTGTCGTCAAGCACGTTATTCTCTTAGAGGGATTTCAAAGGCTAACTGCTAAATGCACACGTTACATGCAACACGCAATTCAGCACATAGTGCAATCTTTCTTAATCTGTGCACTTTTACACTTATCTTCCTCACCTATTTTTGACAAATAAGCAACGCTCAACCACTCTCGGTATGCAAATTTTCTCTTGTGTAGACAATTGTTTCACGCTGCTTTTTTTGCAAAGAGATGGCAAGCGAGACAGTTCCTCTCGTGATTTTTTTAACAATGTTTAGTAGGTATACTGTTAAACTGAAAATACGCAAGAAGACGGACGATGACGGATGAGATGGAAATACTTGAACTACTATTTTATGAACTGGACTGTGGTTTTTTTTTATACAAAAAAAACTTTCAATTTCTTTACGCACATTTGAAATGTGGTTGACGGTACAACTTTTCTTTCAATGTCGGACTCTCGTGTCTTAACCATCCTATTGTCTAATATTTGATCCAGAACCTCCAGTTACTTAGGAAATTTAGTACACTTGCAGCAACAGAAGCGGCCAAGAACGACGCATCGAAAAACGTAATCCACAACAAAAATCTGACAAATCTTAAAAAAATGTGTTGCAATGTCCACCCTTTGTGTGCACAGACGAAAATGAGAAACGGGTTTTTCTCATGCTAAAATTATCTACATGTAATTTAACTCTCGGTGTGTACATTACTACACTTGTTGTGTGTGCGTGTAATTATTATGCATCTCTAGACGTAAACGAGGCTGTTACGGGAAGTGATGATGTAGTAGTGCGTTTCACGTTTAGCATACAAATACTATTATTTCTTATCACCTCTCTTGACAACCTGACACCGATAAGGTGCGCATCTTGGACAGTTCGTACACCTTATGATTTCACATAGTTTTCTCATTTCTTTATAAACTTCTCACTTCTTTCGTTTTGTGTACAGTGCGTTACATAATAGTATCAGCATCTCATCCCTTGTTCCATGAAAAATTGTGTAGTTTCTTTTCAAGTATCGTAGGCTCATTTTTGCATAAATGTACACGGCTAATTTAAATTGCTCATATTTATATATCTCTAGTATTTATTTCGTGCTGTGAAGGCATAAAGATGAGGTCTCCTGCTCGTATCCTGATCAGATAAATTTGTTGTGTGCTTGTTACAAAAGTAGTATTTATTGAAAGAGCAGATAACAAGACTTCATTAAAACGACTTCAACAGCATCTTGTTTGAAAATCTTGTGTATTGTTGACGGTAATTTTTTTTTGAAGTACCGTACTCAGGTGTAGACTTCTTCTTGGAGTACATTTCGTTTCTTGTGTAAATTGATATACAACTTGCATCAAATAGTTTCTAATTTATGTATTTATTTGTCTGTCGTCTTTTTTTAATGTACAAAAGAAGAGATTTGACGCGATGATAGAAAAAAAGACTCTCACTCTCTTGTGTAAAGAGTTGTACAAAAAATTATATAATATTACTCTGGCATCTCTTACAGAGATCTATTTTTTCTCTTCTGTACTTTTGGGTTTCTCAATGGGTACAATTGTTTTTTTTTGTGGGTGGCTATTATGCCAAGTGACAAGCGGATTAATGTGTGAACTAACATGTTACTTTGTGACTGGTGCGAATTCAGGGTGTTGCCAATACATTGACCCAAGGGACGAAGACCTTGGTTGAGACCAAGACCAGCTTGCTCAAAGGACTGACTGGCAATGTGCCAAGCTCACTTCAGGCTGACGCTTCATCCACCAACGAAGCCGTGCAGAGGAACGAACGAGGCTCTTCATCCGGAGGATACAGTGGATACCCTTCATCTTCCTATGTACGCCTTCCTCCCTATTTTACTATATAAATGCCTTTCTCCATTTGCAAACGACGGTGTCATATTCCTGCAAGTGCGTATCATGAGTGGATGATCATTCAAAAGAGTTACAAAGAGGATCTATAAAAAATTGATTACGACATTAGCTACATTGTTCATGGTTGCCGTAGTCGTCGTATTGATTTGCTATTATTGCTATGACGTAATCATGTTGAATTGAGAGAGCACATATATCAACTTGATTGCACAAGTTCAAGATTGTCCTCAAAAAGCAGGAGTAATTCGTGAAATACAAAGGTTCACTCGTTTTGGCCACCACTTGTGTTACGCACTGCAGAGCCCCAATAATCAATACTGCTCACTGCGGTTTTGTAGTTTGACACTTGAACTCGAGAGCTAATTAGTATTGGATTGATTCATTGATTGAAATAGGGACCAAATTCAGGCTCTGAGACTCCCAACAACTTCATCAACGTTTTCTCTCAGGCTGCTGCCAACACCGTCAACTTTGGTACTCAATTGCTCAACAGTCTTGTCGGAGTCGCTGCCAACATCCTTCAGGTAATGGAATACAATTTCTCGCTCTCTGTCATGTATGAAAACAAGTCGCTACATTGATGCTATAAACACACACATGCACACATCCACGAAGCACGTTTCTCGTCGAAAGTGAGAACGGCGTTGGGTGACCCCTTTGTTGTAACGCCTCAATTCGATGATTTTATTAACTATGGTCATTATCATTGTGTAAAGGTCCCCTTGTCATGTTTTTTATACGTGCAGTTTATGTATTTATATGCCTGCGTACTCCTGCGTCAACTGGCAGTGGCATATATAAAGATTTTACGATTAGCCCCGTCAACTTTGCAAATCTGACCATTTGAAGTCATCCCTTTCCTTGTTCTTACTACGCTAGTCTACCAAACACAAAAATATTAAATAACACAAGTCTAATTCATCATTCAAAATCCTACAGTTATACATTTTTCTTCTAGAGTGTACGTGTGGGGGCTCCTCACGTCACATACAGTCCATAAATCCACACTATGGCCTACTATTACAACGAATTGTGTCATGACGTGCCTAAATGCTTCCTTTTGTCGAAGACATTTTCCCTGTGCGAGTAAATGACTTTTCAGTCTACCAATTTACGTTTTTGGGAGTATAACAGTATTTTATATCGCACTATTTGTAATTTTACCAGGAATTCAAAATGATTGAAAAGCAGCCGTCTCCCAATTTCTTTTATTGAATTGCATGTGCCTTTTCAACTAAAATTGGCGTAGAATCTTGTTAATTTTCCGTTGTCCAAATATCATACATTTTATACAAAGAGATTTGCCAGCAGTTTGCATGCAAAGAGTGTAAAAATTTGGTGATGACTTGAAAGATGAATGAGCAGAAAACGGGAATCTAGAATATATGTTATACTTCTCATTACGTAACAATCGAAAGCTGCACACTGAACATAATCGTGTGCAAATGAATTGAGGTACACTACCACCACATGCACTTTTCTTGATTATTTTTTTTTGACTTGGCACACACAAGAAGGAGAGAAAAAAAAATTACAACTTGATCTGCACACTTTTTGTATTTACGATGCAGCAAGCAAGAAAATAAGTAATGTTAAGAAAAAAGGTAGTGCATGATGATGATGACCATAGGGCAGAAAAAAAGGACTTTTTAAAACTATTGTATCAGTTTAGTGAGGAGTAGTGAATGTGGTGCAAACTGATGGCTCTTTTTGTAGTCACACTGTATGTGTGCATGTGTGCTTTATGGTTTTTTCATAAAAAGAGAAGAAGTTGTTGATGACGCCGCGCTGCAAGATGCTAAACGTTGTTATGCCACCTGAAGAAAAGACGCTGTGCTATGCATAATCTTAAAAATATACCCTTTTCTCTGATGCAATGCTGTAGAATGCATAATGCAGCGTTCGTAGAGCTTATTGAGTGCATACAACGATTGTAGTCGTAAGTGCACAAGTTATCGCTGTAATAATGAGCATCCCTCCACGCGTTTTTAAGGACATTGAGGATGATGCAAAGATGGATTGCTTGAATGGAGACGAAAAGAGCAAAAGTGCATTTCTCCCATTTCACAAGCGAACCTCTCACAACAGTTTGTGAAGAATCAGGTCCTCTTCGTAAAATGTCGCGTTGAGCAACAATTATAATCTGACCACTTCACGAGACACCAAAAAAATGATAATAATATTATGTTTGTTATGTGATGAGCACAATGTGACTAAGGGATATTTAAAAAATGTAATAATTTGATGACAAAAAGTTTTTTAGAGAGAATTTTTTCGTGAATTTGTGAGAATAGTGTATTGTGAGTGAAGATGTGTGAATTGTGACGCATCTTGCTAGCACCTTCGTTTAAATCGTGCATTTCGTCAGAGGAGATGCACTCACCAGTTTGTCGACTTTTAAGCTAGGGAAAATTATATAGAAAAAGATATGAATTACGTTGTATTTTTATTGTCAGCGAGTTTCATTTAAATTCAGCAAAGAGGGACGACGTGATTGGAATCGAGATTTGTACCGAAATTGATTACAAATTATGATGAAAAGGCTTCAAAGTGGAATCCAAATATGGAATAGGAAAATGTGTGCCAATGCGTCAATAATAATAGTGTAGCCAGTAACAAGTTTGTAGCAATGATTATTCTACGATGAAAGAAACGAGAGAAGAGAGGTATAATTATGTCTGTCATTGAATGTGTAGGGAACCGTTTCCACCTTGTTGAGCTTGTTGAACGCTAAGGGTCAAGTGGTTGGCGCTGTTGTCCAATCCGCTCCCCCAGTGCTTGCTTCAGTCACCAGAACCGCTGGAGATGTGCTTGCTGCCAAGGCCAGAATCTTCGGAGCTGTAACCCAGGTAGGAGCCGCAGTGGCCAATTCTATCGGGAACCTAGCTGCCAACCATGCCAATGCCTTAAATAATAACAATGCCGGTAGCTCGGGTAGTTACGGACCACCCAAGGGTGGCTATGCCTAGGCTTTATCATAAATGAGAGAGAGACAACAGTGTATTTTTGGGACGCTCATCTTCTCATCATCAACTTCATCGTCTGCATCTTACAATACTTGACAACATCATCATCTTCACCACCAACACACACACGCACACAAATACAAAGTAAATTCTGAAAGGAAATTCTTCACTTCCAACACAACACATTTATATGAAAAAAAAATGGTAAACTTTGTAAGCTTTTTAACTGAGGTGTAATAACAAGTTAATTATTTTCTAGATTTACATAAACAGTGTAGTTTTTTTAGGTTTGACAAAATATTAGTTTTCGAAACACTTTCCTTGTCAGTAGACAGAAAACATCATATACATTTTTATGTAAGGTTGATGGGACACACAGCAGTTGTAGTGTAGTAGTATTAAGGTATACCAAAGGTAACACGAACAATTATACAATTTCAAACATGTTACAGACAAAAGTCACACACCAACACACATTGTAACAACAAGGCAATTGTAACAAATAATGCAAAGTTTTTTTTAAAAATAACAAATTCCAATCGATCGGAAACCATGACATAGTAATTATCAAAATACTCAAAAACCAGAGACAAGTCCCAATTTAATTGTTGTCTCTGGTGACACCACCGCACCTACATCTTCGTATACAGAAGCAAAACACAATCTTTACATTTTTTTACACTTCGTCGTCGTCGTCGTCGCTGTCGTAGTCACAGTAATGAAAGAGCGCTTTTAAACTACATAAAATCATCATCTCGTCGTATGCTTTTCGTACATGAGACATTACCGTGGAGATACATAAATACGACAATTTTTATTTACTAAAAAAATTATGCGACATAAACACATAAACGCTCGTACACACACTCACACAAAAAAAACGCATACAATGAAATGAGCAACTAACGTCATGACGCAATCCCTAAAATATTGAGGTTGTCCAACTGTATTATTATTTTTTCATTATTATGATTATTATTTAATGTCGAATTTACTACGAAAAAAAGTCAACAGATTTTATCTCTCTCTTACTACTAAATACGAAGAACAATTTACAACTTAGAGACAAATACTTTACATGAGCAAAGAAACATAACTTTTTTTGGAGACAAAAAACATACCAACATTTCTGCCACGATTTGATATTAACCACAGTCATGTATGCATGGATTACATTATTGCTTATTATTAATATACTCTGTGCACACGTTTTACAAGAAAATGAATGACCCGAGAGAGAAAAATGACTCACAAAAAAAAACCTCTCGAACCGACGACGATCTGTAAAAAATTACTCCTACAACAAGAACAACATTTTATTTACATGATTGTTTTTTACTCGAACGGATTAACAATTTACGTGAAGCTTTGTGTACGTTTGTTGCAACTGTCTGTTGATAGTGATTAATACATTTTTGTGTATATCAACTGTTTTTGGAAGTACTGTGTAGACACAACATTTTTTAACGATTTCATTGTACTTATTTACACTTTTTTGTACTTACACATGTAGACCACACCAGGACCATGTAATTATCAAAATTTTGATGCACTTTTTCACACAGAGTCGAAAAAAATTACGAATACAACTCATAAACTTTCTTTACGTTACTGCGAAAAAATAACTACTTTACAACTAGACTATGAATCGTTTTAAGGACACTTACGGTCGTCACTCTTGATTGTGTTGATGTACACAACTTTGGGGTAACTAATTGTATACAAACACAGGATTTTAGGACACGAAGCAAAATTGATGATTGACCTTCACAATGAAGTGAAATATGATGGTGATGACGGAGAAAGATTTTTTTTCCTGTCATCATCAAGTTACGATCTTACTGACTGTGTGTCGCTCAACGTGTAATGACCTGGGTTCAATTCGAGAAATACATTTTTTGTACTCTTTGCAGTTATGACATTAGACCATAGACTAATCATAGGATAAATGTATACCTGTATGATTGATGCATGTACGTGTGTTTGATGACTGACTGATGCTCAAAAACGATGTCGTTTTTTTGCCAAGAAAAATTTACACCCACATTTGGTTTTCATTAGGGTTTTTGGTTTAGGTTCGTGTTAGGGTAGAGAAATATTTAAATTTTTTATGAAACCGAAAATATCACTCACTCACACCTTCTAAACTTTTTCTTTCAACGAAATACATAAGGATAATATTTTTAATGGAATTTTGTTTAGATGGGAAGGAATAATAATTTATCACGGGTGATTGTGCAAGTTTGAATTGTTGAATATTGTTTTGCTTGAGTCTTGCCTTTTCTCTTAACATTTCTGTAGGTTAACTATATAGTTTTTTTAGTTTTGAATATAGCAATGTCTTGCAATACCTTTTATAGAAGAGTATACTCTAACGTAAGCACTATTGTTTAGATGTGAGAAATGAAGATGATGAGGGAACCTAGTCTATTTTAATCTAAGTTTTTTTTCAGTTTTTCAGGTGGTAGTTTTAGGATGTAGGAAACAGAGTTAGGTGACTTTTGTTGGGGAATATTGATTGGATCTGCACATTCATTCGAAATTATTGTACGAGACGTAATTTTTTTGAATTTCATACAAAAAGTCGCTATTTAACTGAACAGAAGTCTAGTAACATGAGCGTTTTGCTTTTGACATCTATCAGTAGTGAATTGAACACACTCATAGTTTGACAAACATTTTTGTTGATTAGTTACGGACGACATGCTCCTCAGCAGAACATAATATACTATATAACATGTAGTGCTAAGACTTTGTAGAATGTAATAAATTAAGTAAAGAACACTTTACAAGAAAGAGGCCAAGTCTTTCCAGAAAGTCAGATAAGTTACGTATACAGCTATACTGAACAATAAATGACTATATCGATAACCTACTGTATTTTGTAACATCTCACCTCCGATACAGTGACAAATTTTTACTGAAAAGGAAGAAGACGAATCGATACACACCGAACTCGAAAATAAAGAAACGTCATACGTCTTGTGTACAACTGTACATCGTTTACACTCACGTAACTCCAACTGATCAAATATTATACAGTATAACTACATAAATATGCCGTTGTTTGACTGGACGGATAAATAAAAACCTATAATTTTGTACAAAACCAACAACATCACAAACATTCTTTGTCTCACTCTCTCACACGTCACACTTGACGATTTTTGGACTTGCGGACCAATAATTACTGAACATCAACGATCACGATCATAAATACTCACGTCAATTATTTTGCATGCAATAAATTTAATGCATTTCTGCATGTGTTGTATTGTTGCTTTGATAAAAATATCCTCCTTTTACAGGTTGTATTTCCGAAGACTAAGACTGCGAAATGAAGACAGTTTTTAATGCATCGCCTTTTGCCTCCAGTATAACAGTCATTGTAAACTTAACCATCTAGTTGTTGTATGTGCATTGTATTATATAAAAATGTGTAGTTTGTAATAAGAGCGCATGTCGAGTTTGCATGGTTAACATGACATCCGAATTTTTGCTTTCTGATATTCGCCAATTTTTTTTTACCGTTGTTGTATGAGTATTTTGCCTGTATGCATGATCTAACATTGCTTTTGTATAATGACTTTGCTTTAAACAATATTATGTGAAGTTAAACAAAACTTTCTTTGATTTAAATGAAACCCATCCAATCTTTAGTACGTACAAAAAACAAATCGTTTTTTTCTTACTCCTTCATCCTTCCTTTCCACATCCATGTACAAAGGTCATATTACAATATTCCATAAAACGCAGCAAAATAACATTGTCGACAATTTTTATTTTGTGTGCTTCTTCATACACTATATCCATTTGTCATTTAAGGTATGCATATATAATATTGTCTGTAATCAGGGAGGAACTCTACTCTCCAGAGATTTATTTCCGATTGTTGCCAATACAACGGGTGAAGTAGCGATAAAAGCGGGTGACACCGGACGACGGGTTGTGATTGCAGGGGCAAAGTCAGTTCGAATTAGTGTAGGAGCACTCCTCAGAGGTTTACAGAGTATCATTGAGGTAAAGCACTCTTTCATCTCGAACGGGAAAAAAACCCAAGCGGTTGAGGCAGTAAAATGGGAAATCCGTCTTTTTTGGGGGGACATTTTCAATTTTTAACAATTTCAATTATGGAAAACGGCGTAACCTTCCTGTCGTAACATCTTACTATTTAGTCACCTCTTGTCACATCCTAATAAAATTAACTCTCCATTAACAATTTCTCAATACTCGGATTAACGAGCAGGAGCTTATTAGCGTCGCAGATTAAACAACTAATTTTCGTTGGGGGTGCCATGTCGTTGGACAACAATGGGACCATAAATAGACGTAGAATTAGGTTTGACGTAAAGTACAAATGTGAGGGGATTAGCTAAGGTTAAAAAAAAGTTAATTTAATTTAAAAAATTTACTTCGTTTCATCAACATTGCCTAAACCCTCTGTTGCTCAAGTAGAGATTAACAAAGTGGACGTTGGTCTGATTACGTGAACACTGAAGAGATTAGCGTTCGCACAGGATTGTTATCGTAGTGTGTAATGCAGAGATTTTGATGCAAATCGTGTATTATTGTCCTGTGTCTCACTCATTTGTTTCGTGTAGGAAAATATTAATTTTCTACTTTCATTAAATAAATTGTCGCAAGCACAAAAGCGGCTCTTTTTGGGGTTTGTGGGTAGATGTGTGAAGAAACAGCATCTTTGAACGCCTCAATAGGACAACGCGCTGTCTGCCTGCGTAACAACAGCAACATGTGCATTGTTGTGCCCAAGAGCTTTGTATGGGAGAGAAGACAATCACGAGGATCACGCTTAAAAGTGATCCTAATGGGTTCAGACATGCTAGCACAAATATTATGGATCACCATTAGTTCAGAATGTCAGGTCCTTGACTTCTAGATGCAGGCATAATCCTACTTTTATTCCTATGTAGCGTCACACAGATTTTGCTTTTGAAGTTTACAGAATCAACGAAATTTTCCGTCGTTTCACACTCACTCTCAATTTTCGAGTTTTCTATTTTGCTCAGAAAACCTTTCGTAGAGGGCAAGAGATATTATTTGCAAATTGAGTTTCCATTGTTCATTGGAGGAGTTTGTGTAGGCAACGAGAAGTGGAAGGACGAGTTAATCGATACTTCAAGTAGGTTGGTAGGAATCGCTTTAGAAATATGACAGAGAAAAAGAGAGTTTGGCATCTCCTTTACTTGTGACGACCTATTATTGACTCGTATTTCGTGCTGCTCATTACCGCATTTTGAGAGCAGCGTGCGTACCAAACATTGACTCTGAACTTGTCAAGATTTTCTGCTAATTAAATTGTACAAAAACTAATACCTACTTCTGGGAGGCATTTTTTCAAAAAGGGATTTCTGTGGGTTAACGAAATAGAGATCGGTTTTCTAATTTTTGCCAATAACTCCACTTCTGTCAGACTAATGGGCAGAGCTCCATTTTTCATTTGGGGTATCCTGCTGCCTTGATTAAATTGCACTAAAAGGTTTTCTCCTCTCTGGGTATCTGCAATCTGACTCACGACGACAACTTCTCATGACAGGTGCTAGTCTGACAGGAAAGAAGATCGTCACTTTCACCCCCCAAAAAAACGTACCGAGATGAAAGATAGCCCTTCTGTCGCTGCATTATCAAATTCATTTTTTACTCCTCACTGAACTGTAATGGGTGCACAATGAGGCACGTAATTGACCATTGAAAATTCGAAATAGATTTTATGACTAATTAGCTAGTAGAAATTGTATATTACACTCATTAGCGACTCAAATACCAGCAATTACGCTCCTTTTTGAGAAGCAATCGAATCAGAAGGCTTCACGTCACAGAGATGTAAAAATTTGAGGTCTTTTAAGGTCATAGTTTAGGGAAATGGTGAAAAATATAGAATACGTAGATAACCATCCTTCTTCATTGCAAAACCGCACAAAAGTATCCGGTTGCCAATGACCTTTCACACAATGAAAATGCAATATTCTACGAAGAGAGAGGACACTTTATGAAATGCTCCTCCAAATGACTCATTGTATTGGCATCAATTTTTTTACTTCTTCCGTAAATGAGCTGTCTCATTCCTGAGAGATTTGTATTTGCGCTCGAATAAAAATGCCGAATTATGGGTAGAGAGTGAAGGATCAGACGAAAAAGTTATTGTTCTTCCTCGAGCTCCTTCGCAGAACATCGTGAAGATGATTAGACATTATGTTCAAAAATTGTCAAAGTGCAGTTGCATGTACAAGGTCATTTTCTCCCTAGAAGCTTACTCATTTAACACAAAAAATTTAAAAGAATTGAGAATTTATATGTCGTCTCGACGAAAGTTTATATAGAAGATTCAAACGTTGTCTTATAGAAATTCGTGGCGGTTGGTGAAGTGCATGCAACCTGTAAAGTCCTAATATCCTGTTGTGCACATACGATAGTCATCACCAGTTTTTCCCTTCCTTTTCTGTCAAGTTGATTCGAAGAAAGTCTCTAAAAAAGTGCACGTACACATTTTTTACATCAAGACCTCAAAAAATGCTGACAACACACACGGAGAAATATGGCAAAATGATAAATGCCCTTCGTGTAGGCAGGTCACTTTTGACAAAATGGATCTCTGCCAACACTTGTTTAAAAGTGTTTTTACGTGATCGCTTGTATACTTTCTATATTAGGTACTCGTGTCATACAAATAATATGGTTTTTTCTAGGTAAAATTGAATAAACTATTTATTTGAAAAGTTAGCCGTCATCTGTACCTTCCATTAATTCCAGTCACCCAAATAGAAAAATCTCTCAAAATCAAGTTGAATTAGTTCGTCGTCAAGTATCTTGACGTGTTGATCCTTGTCACACAATCTTGTTGGCCACACTTTTTTTGGCGTGTTTACAAAAACGGAAACTAATTTGCTCTGATAATTCCTTTACTAATTCCTACATTGCCCATTACAATGATGTAAGCCTCCTTAAACTTTGCTCTCGTTATCCTGCATATAGTAAGTGAACTAATTGGGATAAAATGCTCCATCTACGAGTAAGTGACCTCTTCCGCGTCGCCATCAAATACCGATACAACCAGCAGTGGCACAGTAGTGTGTGAGGGCACCTATTATATAAATTGTGACTCCATGGTTATCCTTAAATAGGCTTATATAGATTACAGCAAGAGCACACAAAAACAATACAAGTGTTTCCCCAAAATTTCTGCCCCATTCTTTCAAGTTCCCTTTCATTCTTCAAAAGCGTGTTATGTGCCTGTCTGAGTATACATTTATGTTCAAGTCTGCTTGCTACTCCAATTAGTGGTGCAATTTTACACAAGCCGAGCATGAAGGAATTTTTCAAAGTACATAATATGTGTACTCTACATGTAAAAAGGCTACCTAAAATAATCTGAAGTCACTTCATCAAATAAAGTACGCACTGCGTTGGCCATACTCAAACTCTGTCCAAAGTCCGCACCATTTTGACCACTTAACCAACATCCAAGTTATCCCACGTTTCCTTAACACTACCCTTTTCGCGCGTTGTCGAAGCCTGAAGAAAAACGGTCAGTAAAAATGGCTGTGTAACGGCGACTAGGATTTTGCCGTGTGCAACGTAAGTACAAATATGTACCAATTTTAACATCACATTTTTTTCTAATCACACACACACATTGCACATGCAATTGTAAAAGTAAAGACACACCACGCAAAAATTCACCAGTTTCAGTATTGCACGAGCAACACTGCATTTTTCTGATTGCAGACAAATTAATCAGCGCCAACTTTTGCAAGCCTAGATTCACAAAAAAATTAATACGAATCTCCTTCAATCATTATTGACTAGAGCAGTTCACCACTTGTGGGGAAATATTGCGAAGCACACAAACATCAAGCAAGTTTGTAGATTTGTATGGAGTAAATCAACAGCTTTTCGGATAAGAGTGTTGCGCATGCAAACATTAAAATAATACTATTATTATGCTTATCACTTTTACCAATATTTTATATGTGCAAGGGTATATATATTTATGTATGGGTGCGGGTTGTACAATGTGTGGTGTAGTACAGTGAGTTTTAAATATGATTTGATCTGATCTCAAAAAAAGTTAATGCATCATCAGGATGACTGTTACTGTGAAGTTTATGTAATGACTACCAACAGAAAGAAATCACACGATAATCACCGCCGTATAAATTACAGAAGAGATATTACAACCCAAAAAGAGATAACATAGTATACTTAATGTTTTGACAATTAAGACGTTTCAGCTCTAATTACGTGGTTAAAGCTGCAACACGTGTTCTTGCTCTGGTGAGAACATAATTTGACAATTTCAAGATTATGCACACGTGTTACCTATCAAATTATGAAGTCTCAGTCGATCTTCCTGTTAATTGATTTTTTTTAAAAATATGAAGTGATAAAGAGAGAATTGAAGGCTACACCCATCTTCATAAAGAATTGTTGTCAATTTTGAGAAAGCCGGTTGAGTGAAGAGTCAAAGAGCTCTTGCTGGGAAAAACCAGTTGTTCGAAATCGGAATGATTTTAAATAAGAAATTATTGAGAATGGGTGGGCAGCTTGAATGTCGAATTAATGATATAATTTATATAGATTAGTTATGAGGATTTTTGTATCCCTTGCCAAGTGAATTGTAGCATTTATTTTTGACAAGCTATACGTTACAAGAATTACAAGCGTCCACGAGGAAACAAAAACTTCCTATAGTTTAGTTCGTTGACACTGTCAATTCAGTACTTTTCAAAGCCAATTCACCGTATTTTTTCATAGATTTTTGGCGTAGGGAAAAATCAAGGGTTCTGTGTTGTGCACGTGTGTTGAACAGTGAGCATAGGTATTCTTTTCTTTTCGTTTGAATGGACAAAATGACGTTCCCCTTCTCGCTTAGAATATTATTTTAATGTAGCAGTTATAACGCTCAACATTAGTCTGCGTAGTTTCTTTAGTTATAGTATTAAAAAACTTGCAAAAAAGGAGTGCGTGAATATTTTCATGATGAGGTGTGACTCAAATGGCGTGGTTGTGTACGCACTTGTTTTTCTTCTACCAATACGCAGGTAATTACTATAATATGAAAATGTGGTGTGGTGGTATGGGAGGAAAAAGTGAATTTGACAACATGTCCCAAAAGATGAAAATTGACATCTCTCAACCTGCTTATTTACCGTCTCCGCTTATGTGTCTCACCAGCAGAGCCAGTGATCTCATTTACCAGTAATTACCATGATGACCGTTGCATAGTAGTAATAATATTTCAGTTACCAAAACGAAACTTGGTTTCGGCACACACGCACATGTATGTACGGACAAACACGTAATGAAACTGTTAAGATGCAGCTCAGCACCTGACAATTCTCAACGAGAGGACGTGACAACAAGGTGACATAGTGCACAACTGTAACGTTTTTTTTTTCATAGACGTTCAGCGTAAGTTGAACATGTACAGCAAAGATACTTATACCTACTGGTGTACATACAACATTTGACTTTACTGCCAATCTTTCTGCAACAAATTCTTCTTCTTAAATTGACGGCAAAAACTTTTAAACCGAGGAAGCTATCTGGGCTATTTATTTCAATTCATTGGCTATGGCTACTATATAATTTATTTCTCCATTATGATGATTTTCCTAAATTATGTTTATTGTTATTTATTTAAATTAAAGCAATCATTTACAGGGCGGAGTTAAACTAAATGTATGGTTTATGTATTGATTTTGACAGTCTGCTGTCAATTTTGGTAGCCAGCTTGCTCAGACTTTGACCAACATCTTTGCTGGTCTCTTCAACGGTCCTAATGCCATCAACTTCAATGCCTTGACTGGAGGCGGCGGCCGAGACGGAGGTGCCGGTGGAAATGTTCTCGGAGGAGTTGGAAATGTATATTGATCTTTTTCTTTATTTATTTTTTTTCTATTTATTTTTCACAAATGCACAACCAAAGAAAGCATATAATAACTTGCACAAAGTACTGATCTACTCATCCAATATATTTTATGACACTCACCTCACAAAAGATTTACTATTAAGAATGATCATCCACATTTCCAAAGAAGCTGACGAATTGTCTGATTTTGACGAATTCCTTTTCTCTCTTCAATTTTAATGTTTGTTGAGAGCATGTTTGTTTTCTGTTCCTGAAGACTGAGATACGAATGTGATTTGCATGTTTTAAAATCATTCTTGGTAGTTTTTCCAACTTTCCTGCATGCTGCCTTTACCTCTTCTCTTTATGTCTCTGTTCTTTCTTCTTGTGTCGACTCGACTCTTTTTATTTATTGAATTCTGTCTATTTATTCAATGATACAAAGATGAGATTCTAACAACTCTCTATGAATTTATCAGGACTTGAAAGGAGACTGGAGCAATAACTCTTAGAGAGAAACTGCAACGTTAAAGATTTGTTAACGCACACACACAAACTAAGTCATGCAAACTAAAAGAAACCATGCTCAACACAACGAACAACTAAAAAAAAATATCAACTTCTTTGAACCTCCTCCATATTCACCTTCCCTCCTGTGACAGAAGACTAACCCGTTGTTATACCTTCCTTCATCCTGAAAACTATATAATATCATTATTATTATACGAATATTATTATTTTTTAGATTTAGTTATATACTAATAATAACTAGTTTTCATATATAACTACATACATAGTTCAGCTATTAATCAACGGAGGCTAAAAATGTTTGTGGGGACTCCATTCAGCATGCATTTTTTAGCCTCTGTAGTGACGTAGAGGGACGTTATTTTTTGCTGGAGAGCTGAAATTTTGTTACGTAACTTAATCATTTGTATATCGACATAGTGAATGAGCAAGTTTACTTAAAAAATGGCATGATAAGTACAATCAAAATTGCATAGTTTTTCTTGTATTGAGCTTTTTTAATTAGTGTCTTTGAGGATTTTAACAAAAAAAATAACGCGTATTCCATTCACTAACATAATAATATATTCTGATGACGCCTGCGCTTATCATCCTTGTTTTTCTTTGCTCTGATGATGATGATGATGATGATAAAATGTATAACATTTTCCGATTGTCTGCATAGTCATTGATAACTGAGTAGACATAAAATGTAGACTTAAAAACAGTAGTCGTAAGTTGAACCTATAGCTCCATTATTTACTCGCTTTAACTTTGGGGGTACGGGTTAATACTAATACTTATATTTTTTATAGATTAGTCAGTATTGTTTACTGAATGACTTTGATTGCTAAGTTTTTTTAAACAAAATTAACTAGAAAATAAAATTTGATTCTAAATACTCTGAAGATGTATTGGAATTCTTTTGCATGATATTCTCATTTTGCCATTTCAGTTTGTATAATAGCAAAGGCTGAAAATTACTTGAATCTTACTAAATTGTGCTAGTTAACCCATAGATAACCACCTTCCCCTCTCAATCCTTCTCTCACGACGTGAAACTTTGCATGCAGTTTGTACGAAACCTTCCTGTTGTTGGTGAGAAGTATATTTGTGACATTACTTTTCAGAGGCTGATATTTTGAAGACAGCATAATTGATACGACAAAGAACGAACAGAGTAGAGGCTGGACAATTTTTGTTTGTCGCAGGATGTTTTCAGAGCATGCTCAACTCGTGCACACGAGTGGAATGAGGGAAATCGAAGTTAATGTAATTTTTCTTTGTGCTATTTTCCCCCTCGTCGCCTCACTGCAGTTTGCTCAAACTGTGATCAACGCGAAGCTGAACTTGTTGAACGGCTTGTTGTCCCCCTTCACTGGCGGCCGACCTCTGCTCAACTTTGGAGGTGGTGGCTCCGGAGGTGGTCTTGCTGCCTTGTTCGGAGGTTTGGGAGGCGGTCTTGGAGGAGGCTCTTCGTCATCATCCTCCTCTTCCTCTGGAGGCTACTCAAGCCCATCCGAGCCAAATTTCCGTATTACCATCACTGCCACATCTCCATCCCCGTCCTCAAGTACCGACGGGCCTGCTGTAGGTTCTTCTTCCCCAATCGTCGAAAACCGTTAAATAGTCCTTACCAAATTATTTTAACAATTTTAGTAGCAAATTTAGTTATTATTTTTGACCATCCTCTCAAGACTTTCTCTTGAGAGGCGCACACAATAATGGGAGGGCATCAAGTTTCATAGAAAAAAATACTGACCGCTTTTTGTACTTTTTGATGTAAAGCACGAATGAAGGGTGTGTGTAGTTTGTACTTTGTCAGTTTGAGTTGTAAATGTGAAACTCTGAGTTGACTCCAAAACTCGGGGGCACAAAAATTGCAGACAAACTGTGACTTGAATGACGAAATTACCTGAATAATTTCCGAATAGTTTGAATCAGGACGGTAGTTTTTACATCTCCATTTACGTACTAGGTGAATCGCTGGAATAGTTTGAACATTGAATTCATCAAAGTTGACGGCCATCATAAAAGCGTATATGAACGATTTTTATTGACTTTGAGTTTCTGCCGTGCCATGATATCATAGTGTATGAAAGTTAGCTGTTCGAAATAAAATAATTAGCTAGTAATTATCCCTCCGTGTGTTTTTGCTTTTTTTAAAAAATCCTAGGACGCATCCTCATTATGAGGAGTCCCTTCGAAATTGTACAACCACGATTGAGTAATCCTGTTTTCTGGACACGAATTAGTAGTATTCACGCGTAAAAAGTAATCAACATTTTTGGAGGACAGCATGCAATTGGAAGAAAACCTAGAAATTTTAAGCTGATTTTGACAGTCAATAATTGCAGTATTTTTTCAACGTGGTTAGGATTTTCAAGAATAATGAATGTCATTAAATAAGCCACTATACATTTTATAAAATCTTTTAAGATATTATAACACACAATAACCGTTATATAGGTACTGTAGGACAAGGAATATATTACAAGACTTTTGTTGGCAAGTTTTTTTGTACTAAAATATAAGCAGCGAGTTTTCGGTTTAGAGTATAATAATTTAGTGGTTTTATAGATAGGGAATTAAAGTGTATCATGTGATATTACAGCAGTACATATACATGTATAACGCACTAGGCGACGACGCGTTAACGCCGTCTTTTTTTTGCTAGTGGCACTTTTATCGTTGCGTTTTAAAAAACAGGACAAAGCACTATATTGACCGACTATTAACAACAGTTAGCATTGAAATTGTATTGAAAAAAAACGAGCAGAAAAGTGGAAAATGGAGAGAAGTATAATAATATGGATAATGAGAATACACAATTAGGGAAAAAAATGGACACTGCATATGCGTCGGGAGGACGCGTGTTGTGACAAAGTTGTGACTGGTTTTTATCCATATTTATTTTTGGAAGGCGAAGTTGTAAGTGCTCAAATACATTTTGTTTACAAGGATTTAACCTAGTCGACCCGAGTGAAATATATTTTAATGAAAATTTCGTAATGACTCTGACTATGGAAAAATTCCTTTTCGTGATGGCGAGGAAATGAAGCCTTTTTTCTCTTTATAAATCCTATCTTGTATCCTTCCGAAAAGAAAACAATTTAATTAGTCAGAATTGTTTTTACTCTTGCACACTGTTGAGTATTATATTTCCACTTTTCACACTAAAGTACACTGGACTTTTGTATAATGACAATGTAATAATCTGTTCTTCCTTTCTAACTGTGAATTACCGAAAATGTACATTGTAGTGTGCATGTGTGAAGTACCTTATAGCAGAAGTGGGACTATAAATGGAAATGTATTTGTAGTTTACAAAATGTGACGTTGTTGTGGGTATTTGGGAAAAGTATGATTCGGTTAGTACTACATCAATGAGACGTAGAGAAATTATTGATGGAAGTGCAACTCTTTTTCCACGTATCATAAGGTTTGTAGCTGTTCAATGTTTGTACATGATTGAATAAGAAAATAATGTTTGACATTCGGGCCAGGAAAAAAAATCCACCGAGTTGAATACAATAATCGTGAAGATTTTTTTTCTGTGACAAATCTATTAAAGTCACGGTGAATCTTTACCTGATCTGGACGACCTTTTGATGTATAGACCACGGTAAAATTCATTTTGTATATGTACGCAAATGAAATATTATATAATTGTTGGCGTAGAGAGCTTTTGTCTGCTTTTCGGATACTTTTCCATGGTATTGTTTTTGTGCTGACACACAAACCTTTCTTACATCTTTGTATGTAAACAATGGCAAAGGACACCAACAGTGAACAATTTTAATTACTTAGTTTTACAAATACACAAAAAACTGCTACAAGAAATCAGATCACACAAATATATTTCACATACAATCACACCAACGTAACTTGTAGTTTGGATTCTTGAATTGAGTTTTGTAAAGGTCGCATTTCCCTTCAATCTGCCTGTATTTTTCTTGCTTGCGAAATGTATAAGATCGTATCAGTATTTTGTGTAAATTCAAACAATGAATTGTACATTTCATGCAAAACACATTATCCTTATGAACCCTGTTGAATGAAATCGTAGGTGAAATTATACTCCGTAGCTATCCCCTTAAAATGTACGTGTGTATAAAGTGTGTATACTAGTTTATACCGTTTTACAAGTACCTACCTTTAAAATACTTTATATAAATCTATATACTATGCCGAAACCGAAGTAATTTAACATCAAGCGTACATTTATTGAATTGCTTTGGTTGCGAAAATAAAAAAATTAAAAGATACTATTATATCTGTTTTGGAGGAAATTTTGGACGTTATTAATTATTACTTTGTGTCGTCTTTGTGCATGCATTGAATGTGATGATCGTGATGGAATATTGATTACGGTGGCTATTTGAATATCGATGTTGATGCATTTAATGTTACGTGTTTGGCTTCAGCAATCCCACCCTCCTCTGTACAAAAATATAGTGAGAAAAGCTTTGTATACTCTTTGCAATCATCATTGTGAGAATACTAAAATCTCGTCTTTCTAATTTGGGAATTTGGAAAAAATACGAAATTTTTGTTTTAGTGTAACATCTATACATTATGTATTTTTGTCTGTTTTCCTCGATTTCCGTGTCTGTCTACCACTCACTCTGTGCTGTGCAATATTGACATCTCGCTACAATTATAATTCGGCGTCGCAGCTCCGACCGACGCGTTTCTTCACACCGGGCCAGCCCATCAGTAACAACATCGGGCTCGGAAGTAGCGTCCAACCCAACTCCCTTGACGAGCTGAACCCTGCCAATCTGCTGTCAACATTTAGTAACGGAGTTGTGAAAGGGATTGTGGAGCAAATCTCGAGAAATGCGAACAGCAACGGCGGTGATGGAAGCTCAAACAGTAACCCTTTCTTTCTCGGTTCGCCAATTAACCCTGATAGCGCTGCCCTGTCTAATAATGCTAACAGCTTGAACAATCTGTTCCTCAATTTCAATAATGGGAATTCGAGAAGTGGGACGACTCAGTCGCCAACTAGCTTTCTCGCTGCATTGCTTAATCCCGCGGGCAGCAACACGAGTTCTCAGGAAGGAGCCTTGAACAATAACGTGCCATTCAGTTTGTTTAACTTTACGCCCACTGCTGAGACGCCCAAAAGTCAGCCGAGCCCAGCCACGAGAAATCCGCAGCAGTTAAGAAGTCTCATTGCGAGACTCTTCCCTGGAACGACGCTGACGAGAAACTAAGGGATTTTAAGTCAATAGGCCGTAAACTAATATGTGTATCAATTAGAGCAGCATCATTACTCAATTCCGCTGGTCACCTTCGGACGGTAAAGAGAAAGACTACAGAGTTGCTAGGAGCTACTATTTATTTCGAAATACCGAATTAAAAACTTAAGTTTCCTTCTTTTTCCCATTCATTTCCCATCTTTTGCGAAATGTATAGACTCTCTTCTTTCTCTTTTGGGTGGAGTACTGTAATGTACCTATAAATATGTTTTAATGTCTCTTCTGTATTTTTGGGGGTCTCTCTACAAAACATATAATGTAGCACAACTGAGTAAAACATAATATTCCAGCCACTTTTGTAAACGGTTGTGTATTTCGTAGCGTACCGCTTTCGGGAGTGGATCCCAGTCTGTATTTAATTACGACGAATGTAAAATGAATCGACGTATTTATTGTTTTATTAGCAGCAAGTATTTTTATCTGTACAGGGTTTTTAATGGAAATTTCCATCGCGATTCCTCTGAAGGTGGCGTGATGATTATATCATCAGTGAAGTTTTATTTTTAAAATAATATAATATAACAGCACGAGTATACCTTTGATTACTCTGTCAGTGTACTGTTGAATATGATGATGGGAGCTGCAATGCCAAACACGGTGAATATTCTATCAAGGTATTATAACACCATATTATTACAAATTGTACCTCTTGAAATCAGTATTCACAATCATGAAGCTTGCATTGTACTAGTTTAAAGCGTATTAATGTCTACCTCCAGTGACGACGATGCAACATGAAATATTTTTGCGCAGTCGACAGTAGTGGAAAAATGCGATACAAGCATTTTGATGTTGATACTGTGCGATATTAATAAAAACCAAGCTACAAAGATTCTCCGAAAAGCATTTAATATTTATTTATAAAATCACAATCAGTCATAATAGTTTCACATGAAATATATGATTCACATAACGTCGACAATAATTAAAAACTTCTGCGACACCTGCCCCGTAAATGCAACTATCCTGCCACGGGGTCTTTGTTGTTCCATAAAGCTCGACGGAGTTCCACCCCACCATAGCCCAGCACCACTGTCTCATCTCGCCCCAGAGGCAGTCCCAGAGCAAGGAATCCAATCGCACGCGGTAAGGGAAAGCAATAATGTGAGCTGAGTTGCTTCTTCATTATTTCTCGTATGTTGTAAATACTTTCCAATACTTGGAGACTTCGTTGGGTGTGTGTAGTTGAGGTCATTATTTACGGATTTTTGAAGTTGAAATGTGTGCTAGGCATTGATACTTTGTACAAATAAAACGTCACAGTTCAGTTAGTAGTTTGGTTGGCTTCGTTTGTTTAGAAATGGCATCCGGAGGTGTTCAGGATATTGACGACCTCGTCTTTTTGAGGCCGGAACATAACGAGGAGATGGAGGTCCTTCAGGCGATTTACGATGGTGATGACCACTTCAAAATCATCGATGGATCCACTATTCAATACAAGGTTTTTTTGTGAATATATTATACTAAATCTACAATGTATTGTTGTTCAGTTCGAACATGTCGAGTAAACTTTGGACTTTGGTCTAGATTGGGGAAAACGAGGAACCACTGTCTATCTTGGTGGAAATTAAGTGGACTGAAAGTTATCCGGATGCCGCGCCAACCGTTAATTTAGAAACTTTTTACAATCAGCATTTGTACGTTTTCACGTCCTCCATCGTCGACATTTCGACATTGTGATGTTTTTATTCACCATTCATAAATTCGTTTCAAGAAAGTGTAAAATTGTTGATTGTGTTTTAGGTCTCAGAATGCAAAGAAAGAAGCGATGCGAGCCATTTCAGAAGAAATTTTCCGCAACGCTGGAGATCAACAGACGTACGGTTTGATTGAGTGGATGAAAGAAACTATTTTACAGCTGATTGGCTCCTCTGTTTTTGATGAAATTTGTCGCATTGAAAATAGGGAGACCCAAGATAGTCAGGAAACCATAAATGAAAAAGAGGTGCGTATACGGATGAATATAATAATATGGAGTAGCCGGCAGGAAAAATGTTGATCTGCTTAAGTACATACATAGTT
Organism: Alloscopus bannaensis; assembly: GCA_027743745.1. Taxonomy (NCBI): domain Eukaryota; kingdom Metazoa; phylum Arthropoda; class Collembola; order Entomobryomorpha; family Entomobryidae; genus Alloscopus; species Alloscopus bannaensis. The sequence continues at coordinate 14,731 of JAHZMW010004318.1, read as the reverse complement.
TTAACTTCACGGGAAGTTAGCATTCATTTTGCTATAACTTAACAATCGTCCTTTTCCACATAACAACTTGTGGATGCAAATATGAAGTCACTTAAGTTGGAAGAGTACAAGTTGAAAGAAATATGTAAGTAAGAATCGTGTCTATTTTGTCGTTCATTGAGAAAGTCAAAGGTTAGCTAAAAAAACCGTTCATTTTGGTTGGGGTTTTGCGGATTGTTTTAAAGGGGACCGGGTAGCAGGCTCTTGCAATTGTGACGTGTGTCTCATGTTCATGTTTCGTCAGTAAATGTTCAAGAAGTAAACCGCTGTTTATGTAGTAATTTATGTAGTTTTCTTGGTATAAGGGCACTTTTACCCTGTGTATTTTTTATTACATTATACAATTTGTGATTTGTGGGTTTTTGTGAACATGATTCAAGGGTTTACATATAAGACCGAGTCAGGTCATGTACCATACATCATAGAGAAACTGAGTTTCAATGACAATTCAGGTTTCCAATGACATGTTAATCACTGAAGGATTTTAAGTTTCGGAGTACTTATTTTTATGCAAAGGCTGCCAACTTCCCGTGAAAATAACTACGTATAGTCTGCTGTTCGACAGTGTTAAATCTTTATTTGATTGTTGTCGTAGAACGAAGGTGAAAAAGCCAAGAAGGAATCCCGCAAAGAACAATTGACTAAGGCGCAAAAGCGGCGTGAGTGGGACAAGATGGATAAGGAGGGTAAATTTGCTCGCGGGCATGACTGGGTGGATGTTGTCAAGCATCTCTCTCAAACTGGGAATCAAGGTGGTGCAGCAGACGATTTGGGAGGTTCTGGAGGTGGAAGTTAAAGATCTGGAGAGCTGATCTACACATAAATACTACAATTGTATTCTACGATTTCTACGAATATTTTTTTACCTTCTTACGAATCCGAAGGTTCGGGTACCGTATTAGCTTTACTACTGTTACTAAATGTGTAAACAATCCAAATTAGTTTCCTAAGTATTTTAGTACTTGTATTTTCTACCAACATGCTTATACGAGACTACATTATTTGCTAGTGGTTTGACTTAAGTGAGTAAATACACACACTTAGAACTGATTAGTCTGTATTGAGGGTTTGAAGATACTTGTCTATGATGCCAATGATGTTCTCCTAAGGTAATTGTGATTGTGTATAAATTGTTTGCATGTTCGGCGACCGTGGTTGGTCGTATATCTAGTTGTAGGTGGAACTCGAAAACGATTATTATTGTTGATGCGTTATGTAAAAATAAATATTCTCCGCGACGCTGAAGCGGTGAAATAACGATATAATCCGAAGTTTTTGGTAACTAATAATGTCTACTTTCACGATGTAATCAAACTGCATCAAATTGTCAAAGAACGCGGCTCGTAACTATATTACTCAACCGTTTAGCAAAAGTAGCAACATAGAGTTCTTCCATTTGACGTTTCTTTTTAAAAAGCAACGTCATCTCAAGCATTTCTCCTCCACACTGCCAAGACTCACTCATGAGGCTCAGAATTATTTAATTATTTTTAGTGACATTTTTTCAGACACTTCATACAAGACATTAGTATGACAGACTCCATCTGGATGAGGTTGAGAATTTCATAGGGCCTCTTCCACCGCCTCTAAGAACGTCCTATGGAAAGGTTTCCACACAAGTATGGAATGATCAAGCTAGTTTTTCTTCCAAAGAGGCATTCGCATGTGAGAAAGCATAAGCAGTCGCCCTAGCATCAAAATCCTAAGGCTACGAACTCGTAATATTCTCTCGTCCCCTGAAGCACACTTGACGAGCATACTGCCGAAGCATGTTGGCGCAGCCACATTCTCTTCCTACCATCTTAAGAACCAACTACAGGTACAGACTAGACTAGAGTATATCCCGTAGTTTTCCGCAGGAGCAGAATGAAAACTATCTGTTGCTACAAGAGAAACACGAGAGAGCCGCCGAGAGACGTGTCTTGCTGTCTGGGCTGACGAGGATCTTGTTCGTGTGTACAGTTGCTTTTTAGTGTGAAGCTTGTACATAGAGGAAATCCTCCTGCTCTCTCACTCTTTAAAGTCTTCCGTAGTAGTCTCGCTTTTTTATACAGTTTTTAGGAGTACACAACCTTATCATTACATTATCCTTGTCACAGTCCGTTAAGCGTTTCGTTGCAGACACGACATTGTAATCGCATTTAGACCTTAATTTAATATACCCTGTGACATCACCGTCAGTAGAGGGAGAGAAGAGTCACTCCAAAAAAAGCTTTCCTGTACGTTTTTTATTATTTCCAAAGAAGCTGTAGGGAAGCCAGAAATATTTTGTGATTTTTGAGAATATTTTTGTAATTGTAGGGATTGTTGTGAATAGGGGGTATTGATTTTATTGAGTTTTGCATAATATTTTTTACACAATTATTTTTTTTTTAGATACTCTGATTGAGATCTGAATTCGTAGGTATTCGTTTGATCTTGTAGTGATATTCGAGGAGGAGGTAATACGCCCACGCTTAGTACCACTCGTAGGCTTCGAGGCTGCAACCCGTAGACTCGGCGTCGTCGTCGTAAAAACTTAAGTGTAGTACGGGCAGAATATTTTATAGTAATTTACTGTCTGGACTCACGGCAAGGTGCGTGGTTGGAGTAGGATTGAGATTCGAGGTTGAGGGTTGAGAGATTAGGTACGTCGTCAAGTCTCTTGAGGGGTGAGGTTAGGATGAGCTCGTAAGACGGCCTTCGAAAAAAAACGTTGTCACTTTTTTGTAGTTGCAATGTTGTTGAATTTTGGACTTCAGATGCTCGTTGATTTTTTGCAGCCCCGTGTTCGACGGACTCTTTGACTTTTGTTCCATGTACACTGGAGCTTCTCTTGAAGGTGCTGTGAAACTGAATAATGACTGTTGCGACATTGCCATCAATTGGTCAGGGGGACTTCATCACGCGAAGAAAACGGAAGCATCGGGATTCTGCTACGTGAATGACATTGTGATCGCTATTTTAGAAATGCTAAAGTGAGTCTATTCTTTTTCTTTCCCTATTATTTTTGGGGGTTGTCTTTACTTTACCTCGGTTTATTGATTGGTTTTAGGTATCACCCCAGAGTTTTGTACATTGATATCGACATTCATCACGGGGACGGTGTACAAGAAGCGTTTTATCTCACGGATAGAGTAATGACGGTGTCGTTTCACAAGTATGGAAACTATTTCTTTCCAGGCACTGGTATGGAATCATGTGAACATTTACCCGATTTTTGGTGTATATATTTTGATATGATGCTTATCAATTGCTTGAATGTGACTAGGTGACATGTATGAAATTGGTGCTGAAAGTGGACGATATTATTCCCTTAATGTGCCACTAAAGGAAGGCATTGACGATTTGAGCTATGGCCAGATATTCAAACCTGTCATTGAGGTATGATTTTAAAGTCAAATTCAAGAAGCGTCAAAGAAATGGATAATCGAGTTTGTCAATACACAATCCGGAGTAGCCCGTTGCCACTGATGGCAGATGGATATTAGATGTGGGATAAATTGGCTCGTTCGGCTAGTTGTAATTAAAATTTTGTATATTTACAGCATGTCATGGAATTCTATCGACCATCAGCGATTGTACTCCAGTGTGGAGCAGATTCCTTGGCCAATGACAGACTAGGTTGTTTCAGTCTCACTACCAAAGGACATGGGTACATGATCTGTATAATTCTTTTAATAATTACTTTTTTGGACTATTCATTCACTCATACGTTTTTATTTAGGGAGTGCGTCAAATTTGTGAAGGAATTGAATATTCCAACATTAATACTTGGAGGAGGTGGTTACAAAGTGAAGAATGTGGCACGGTGTTGGGCGTACGAAACATCACTTCTTGTCGACGAACCTATCAGCAATGAGCTTCCATTTACAGGTAATCCGAACCTCGATACTTCGAATTCAAATCACGCTCAAATTGATTATGTGCATATAAACCAACGTTCGTGATTGCCTTGCTCATACGGCGTAACTGTTTTGCATTTTCAGAATATTTTGAATACTTCGGACCAGATTTTACGCTACATCCAGAGCTAATGACGCGACAGGACAACGCAAACACGAAGCAGTACCTAGATCGTATTGTGCAGCATGTGTGCGACAATTTGAAATTACTTCAGCACGCTCCTAGGTAAGCTTCTGACACAGCCACGTTGCACATAGCATTAATTAATTAGAAAATTGAAGCACCGCATAATAACTCATTTATTTTTGCTTTGAATCGTTTTACAGTGTTCAATTGCAAGACGTTCCTCCGGACTACTCAAGTCTGGAAGATCTTGAGGAGCCAAATTCGGACGAAAGAATCTCTCAGTTGGATGAGGACAGACGGATTGAGCCAGGCAACGAATTTTATGATGGAGACAATGATGTAGACCATGACTTGGAAATTGCCGAGTCCTAACTTACCTATATTATTATAATACATGATTTTGTGATAAGCCTCGTGCAGAAGTAATTTAAATGTACGTGACGAACTGGAGAACTAAAACTCAACACTTGAATTACAAGGTGAAACGCTTCCACTGTGCTAACTGTCATTTATATATTATATCTAGCTGAAACAAATTGAACTTCGGAGTTAACAGGGTGAAGGACGGTTAGGGATGAAATGAATCAAGAGAATGCTTAGTTTTATGACTGAATCTATATATGAATCTATATTATACAGTGACTGCATCTACAGGTAATGAACGACTAACATTTCCAACGGAATACTCATTCTTCTGTATTTGCTCGATCTCGTGGTTAGACACGTTTTATACTGATATGTAAATATAACAGAGTTGTCATCAAATATTGTTAATTCACTTTGTTGACAGTCACCATATTTTTTGTTAATTTCTCCTTTAACCACAGTAGAAGTGTCCGTTGCGCAATATCGCGAGTATTGAACACTGTACCGATTTTATGACTTTAATCATGAACCTGTCAACCAAACAAATCAAGGTCATTAGGATATTCAGCAATTGTTTGTTTAGTATGGGTAACATGTTATCTTAAGTCGACAGGATCTTTGATAAGAATACCAAGTAATATGCATTATGTAACTGATCTCATGCAATGGCTGGGAAGTTCCTTTGAAGTAATTCCTTTTTAGATGATATCGTGAGTCGTATGAATCGCGCATCTTCCACTTTTTCCAAGTTTCAATCTGTAACCAGAGCGGTGAAGTCAGAGTCTATAATGTGGAGCATGAGAGTAATTATATACCATGTACAATATTTAATGAGAGAATTATATAGCACTCGAAGCATGCATTGGTCGTCCCCATTATTTTAATAAAGTCAATTTATATTCTGAAATGAAATGAGAAACTTTTGCCCACTTGCTTTTGTTTCGGCGACACGAAGTGGTTACACAAAACAAAGCCTGACAAGCATCAATAAAGATCCAGCTCCAACTGGATCCTTTTTTCCTTTGATTCATATGGGAGCCTTGCCTGGACCCGTCTGCTTCGCCAGAGATCTGTTGTGAGGTTTAATGATATGTAAATGAGACTATTGAGAAATGTTCGCTTCTTCTCCCTAACGCGCCGAGAGTGAGAGATGGTCTATTTATTTTGTGTAGGCGGCACGGACAGTGAGCAAAGGGCACCCTGGGAGAAAATCAGATTTCTCCCAGATGTACACAAAATATTGCTTTGTGCTCCAAAGCAGCTCGCCTACTGCTCCAGCGGAAGCGTCAGGAGCGGAACTCTGGTCTTTGTGAGTAATCAGCAGAGACTTTCTCCCACAGAGTGTATCCTAACGAACACAGGGCGAGTGGTTGTGTACGCTGTTAAAAAAAGCTCCAACATCCACCCTGGCTTTCTCTTTTTCAGACCTGGCATGCGGAAAGCGTTTTTAATATTTCTTCCTCTCCGTCGACAAAGATAGGACAAACTTTCTCCTATATATATATTATTTACATAACAAGATCAGGCTGCCACACAGGAAATGCTTGAAATGGAAAGGGCAGAAAAAAAAGACGAGAGGGGAAAGGAAATCGTATATATATATCTACAAATAGCAGGAAGCCTAAGTGTATATATACACTATATAGCCTCTGCTTAAATTTACTCTCGCGCTGTAGATGTATTTTTTCCCACATGAATGTAGTGTACTTGTCAGAGCAACTTTTTTTGGGTGTGAGTTACACGTAATGTACCCCGCTCTCTGCATATAGAAACCCATCATCACGACGAGTAGCACACTCGACTCTGGCGAAAGCTTTCACTAAAGTTGCAGTGTGGAGGAGAAAGCAACTGAGAAGAAACTAGATGAGAGGATGACTGCGACCAAGGAGTGTGCGGGTAGTAGCTTTATTAAGGATCAGACAACGGTATTGGAACGGCAATGCACAAAAAGTAGAGAACCTATATGAAAGCGAAGGACAGTCGAAATTCACGTTGCAGTGAAAGAAAGACGTGGGCTTTATACACAGTCCTCAATGAACATATTATTTTACTGGAGAAAGGTCTGCGTTAGTGAACTAGAGAGGAAAACTACGTTGTTCCGACTGGAGAAAGAATTTGGTTGGGAAAGTTTTCTGTATGTATTTATATGTATGCTGGTCTCTGCTTTCGCTTATAATTCTCCTTCCCTGCTCTACGCTAGAGTAGGAGTCCCACTGCTTTACTTGGCGTACAGGTACGTGTATGAAGAAAACAGAGAAAGCTTTCTCCAACAGCGAGGAAAATAATCAATACCTGCATTCATATCCAGAGGAGAGAGAGAGATGTGAACTTGAGGCATATGACAGTAAAACACTGCTGGTTTCGTTACTGTTCTCCTTATGCGTGTGATTGTTCTTATCTGAAAGAATTTCCAGTGGTGACAAAAATGGCCGATAGTGAGTTTGAAGAGTTTCGAAAGTATTTTGACCGACTTCCTCAGTATATCAAGGCCCCTGCAGATTGCTACACGTAAGGAAAATGTATTTTTGTCTTGATAAGTTGTAAACTGGCACTTAACCAAGTACAAGGGCGGGGAGAAAGTTTGCAAGTTTGGTTTTTGTAACGGTGATTGAATTTTTTTTGTCTGGTTGCCTACCTTGTCGTTGTAGGTTGGTGCACAGTATTGATTTGGGGGATGAGTCACCGAACGGCAACAACGAGAAGAAGGGAAGCGTGTTGAACTCCACGGATTTGAATCATCAGTCATGTCAGCCGGGAATCAGGATTGACGGTGCAGACGATGGAAATAATGCGGACGCCATTCAAGAACCCTTTTCGGGAGATCTGCAACTGGTGCTTACCGAGAGGGACAGTCCTGTTGTCAAACGGAAGCGGAGAAAACTACCAGAAATTCCTAAAACGCCTTCCAGAAAATGTAATGAATGCTACTGATGGGTTTTTAAAAGAATACCTTCTTACAACTACCTATTTTTTTACTTTTAGGGAAAGACGAGAGTAGGCAAATATCTTTAGCACAAGAAATGTCAGAGGCAGAACGACATGGCTACACGTCTGCAGTGAGTTGCAGTGCGACGAGCAGCTTGAAACACCACAACTCTGTGCCTATAACGGGTGAAAGCAACTGCAATCTGACTTCGAGTCGACCGATTTTCATACTTAAGTTTAATAACGGCGTTCCTATGGGTAAGTCCAAGAAATTCGGCACTGTCTAGATTTGAACACGACTTATCTTCACTTTTTCTGATTTTGCAGACGAAGAGAGTTCACCGGATGTTGACTCTGAAATGTATCCCAGCCTCGACTCTGGACATTCAACAATTCATTCAGACGATGGAAAATCGTATTCACCACTCATTCCTTCAATAAATGGTAAAGTACCTGCGAACTCATTTAATATTCGATGAACACAAACAATTTCTAAACGTGGACCAACGTGTGTTTGCATTTTTTGCAGAATCATACTCTCCCGGATCTCCATCAACTTCGGGAGTTCCTTTCACGCATCTCGATATTTTAGAGGCGACTCACAGAGGACTTCATAAATTCATTCCGAGGCATCATGACGAAATTGAGATAGAAATTGGCGATCCCATTTATATGCAAAAAGAGGCTGATGACTTGTGGTGTGAAGGTGAGCACTTCAGTTGGTAGCCTACAAAATTATGTTTGGGTAACCAACAAATCACGGGAATGATCTATCTTTTGTAGGCGTCAACCTACGCACTGGAATGCAAGGCATCTTCCCATCAGCATACGTTGTCGACGTTGACTACAATGACTTTGATCCCACGGTGAACAAAGTGAAGAAGGAGAGGTACTTGATTAACTATATCGGATCGATTGAGACGCTGTACCACAAAGGGAATGAGGTATTGTGCCAAGCAGTGAAGAAAATCTCGAGTCACGAAGGTTACGTCGCGACGCACACGAGGCCCTGCATTCTAGAAATATCGGACCAAGGCATACGTATGCTGGACAAAGGGAAACTATCGGTACGACGATCATTATTATTGCCGCGATTACCATAATGAAGTTGTGAATTTGCCATTTTAAAACTCAAACAATGCTGTTTCCAGGCAAATCATGTTCCCTGTCATGACTACTTTTACGCACTAAAGAACGTATCATTCTGCGGATTTCATCCCAATGACCACCGTTACTTTGGGTTTGTGACGAAGCACCCAACTCTGAATAGATTCGCGTGTCATGTGTTCATGTCGGAAGATTCCGCCAGACCAGTCGCCGAGGCTGTTGGGTAAAAAGAAAACTACTAATACAAATTCTGGCCTACTCAATTCCTCAATTGTAGCAGTGAAACCTAAATATTTGTCGTGTATTGTGCATATTTGCAGACGAGCGTTTCAACGTTTCTACCAAAAATTTATTGAGACCGCGTACCCAATCGAGGACATCTACTTGGAATGATCTCCTCCAGTTGACGTATAAATGAATTGTGTAGACAGCAGGCCCTCGGAAAACTGATGTAACGTACCATCTCGACGACGATGAAATTACAAAAACCTTTTCTCGGAACTGACCATTAAGAAAGTGTCCACTTCCAAGAATGCATCAGCTAGCGAGTTTCCTGCTCGTCACTACGTTCTTGTTAGATTCTTCCAACGCTGTTTTACTCGTTGACTTGACTCATTACTATCAATTTCGCTACAAATTACCGTCAACGACCCTGAGATCAGTCAACCGAACTCAGCCTGTGAGGTGCTGCGAAGGAATGCGTATACATATACATTATACGTGTATCCTACCCGATAATCCGGAACATGTATGTATAGAAAGACAAAATACCTTCGTGTTGCAATCAGTGATTTGAGAATATCAGTCGTTAAAAAAATTGAAATCAGTTAATCAGAGAATTCAATTAGTGAACTTGGTCTTAGCAAATGTCATAAAATTGTAATCAATAAGACTTGAATTGTCGAGGGAGGTGTACAATGGTGTACGTAAGAGTAACAAAAAACCCTCAAATTCAAAGAGGGGTAAAAATGAGCGGGGAGAAAGCTAAGTGTAAATACGTACGCGTTGTAGAAGGCGTATACGCAGTTGAATTCAATCTGTAATGTTTTGAGGTTGCTACACAACATTTGTGACATGTAGACATAGCTTCTAGTTGTAGACAGGTAGAACTGGATTTCGATTCATCGACCCAAACAACGTAATGGTTGCGTTTACTGGCTATATCGTCTAACGTCTAAGCTTGTCCTGGCTTTTACAGCGTTAGTATCATAATAATGATGTACTCGAGGAATAATTAGTTACGGGAAGGAAAAGGAACAAACAGATTTTCTACTTTACTTTTAGTTGGAAGACTGATAAGCTGGTCAAAGAGCGTTCCACTTAACGACACAATAATGGATGGGCGTAAATGTAAAATCTTTCCTTGGCTCACAAGGAAAGGGATGAGAGGTGCATGTTTTTGTAACAAGTAGCCCCTCTCTTTGGCAACTACGACTGGCTTCGTTAATTGTTACAAACGCTAATGTTACCACCTTCATTGTACTAAGATAAGTCTACGATTAGTAATATGAGTAACAACAATTTAAGGAGTTTCAAGGAAATTTTGGTGTTGACGCCAGGGAAAATCTTCCTCATCAAAGTCTCTTCCATGGTGGATGATGATATATTCAAGCTTACCCTAAATCAAAATCAGTTTCACTTTCGAATACTAGTGAAGTAGGAAACAAACATTTTGTTCGCATACTGAGGGGAAGGATGCTCATGTACTTTGTGTTTAAACTGTTACATCTTTTAGATTTTGTTTGCTTTACGCAGAACTGTTTTTTAAAAAAGGTTCGTCTCGAGACGACACCCAGCAGTGCGTAGTGTTATGTGAAATAATGATGCATATCCGTAACAGCATTAACTCAGAGTGAATGGGATGAGTGGAGAAATCATATTAATGCCAAAAACGCAACGTTGAAACAACAAGTCACACAAATGGATAATATACTAGTAAAATACTATGCTTGAAGACTATCAAGATTGATATTATAAGCCATACAATATGCCAATGGCAATACTGACCGACAAATATAAAACTTAGGACAGATTCCAAATCAGCATCATTTCGCGATGCACTAGGAAAACCTGCTGTACTCAAATAAACAGCTTGACATCTTCGTGCTTATTCATTTCCCTGGCTGTCGTATGCTCTTCGAAAAATTATCATTTGATTTGATTCCGACCTTGGCACACAAGAGGCTAAAATCGTAATTAAATTGTACTCAATGTGTGTGGCGAGGCAGGGCTGGGCCTATTGTTTTGTACGGAATAGTTTTCAGCGCTTCTTACAACGACTTCGTGATACAAGCAAAATTACTTGTCGTCACGGCAGGTCTTTTTGTAAGTCTTGTCACATCTTTTTACACTTATTATTGCGGCTTTGTAAAAGAATTTGGAAAAAAATGCCATAATATATTTGTAGCAAGAATGTCGCTCATTTGGATGTCAAATTGATTGAAGATGCTCCTACATTATGTTCATTGGAACAAGTAAAGCTAAATGTTAGGTGTAAGTGAAGTAAACTAATCATGTCTCTCCTTCGACTATGAATAATTTGTAAATACTGTTAAGACTTGATGAATTTCCACCGACTCTCTGACAAATCCGTAGAGAACACGAAAGCTCGAGGACTTCTTTCCAAAATGAAGTGAATTGATGAAAACAATGGAATACTAAATAAAATGTTGAAAGAAGAACGGACGCAAGTGTGAGATTATTTCTTTCTTAATGTGACTGCTTAATGTTATGGAAAACAACAGAAAGGGTCGCATAGTAAACCTCCTTTCCGAGTCTCGCTTCCGTGAAACATTTTATTGCTTGTTTCTCGGTTATAAAATGTGCGTGAAAGTTCAACCATCATCCCATTGCCATAAATTTGGCTGTCGGTTTGATTTTCTGCTGCCTTCTGAGCGCTCACCCTAAACAAATCTTCCGCTTGTCACAATTAATTAAAAACCGACTCGGCTGCTGTCCTACGGCTGACATATTATGATAAGCGAGCAACAGGCAGTGACAGATGCGGGAAAGAAACAACTAATAATATATTATTGGATTTTCTTCTTGTGGAACACGCAGGCGGATGTAGCATAGAAAAATTATTCGTGACATATTTAATTTCCGGTTGAGAGCAATCTGAGAGATGACGTTTTTTCTTGAAGAAGAACGACTGAGAGGAAAATGAAAAACAATCAGAGGGAAACTTACTCCAGAACTAGTTCAGAGAAATGTAAATGTATGAAATAGGGTGTGATGATGTAGCTCTGAGGGTGATCACGATACGAGCAAGTAAGCATGAAACTTTCCATTACACAAACAAAGCACGGCTCAAAAGTATTTGTGTGCATTGTCTCGTTCAACATAATTAACAAAGGACCTTAGAAGAGGAACAGTCCATGACAAGACTTGTGTTAGAATCGTCTTGCACCTCGCTCCTCACAAAAATAATGTACTCTTATCGCAATGAGTAGATATGAGCATAAAAAATTGCTCGAGTTCAGCCTTAGGTACTTTCACACTTAGGTTCTGACTTTTTCTGCTTTCCATCATCTGCACCACACAGAATGTTCATATGTCAGACACCACGACCACTACAGACGCCCACGCCAAAGTTTCAGAGAGACATGCTGGATTTCATTAAACTACAATACACGCGACCGCCGCACTGTTATGGCTAAAGTCCATAAACTTGATTGTGATTCTTGTGAACTTTGTGTACATTTCTTTTTCAAAGATTTCAATGAGCACCCTCAGCACTGTATGATTCAACGATAAAACTACTCATTCACAAGCTACTCAGTGCTATTTACACAAAGATATTTATATACTGCTTATGCAGGTAATAATATGTATAAGAATATGTGTTGAAGACGTAAAACGGTAGATAATTCAAAGACACACAGAGGGAAAAACGCTTTTCTAGAGACGCACTACTAGACCCATCCTAGATGTTTTTACCTAATAAGATTCACCGACAGAAAAATAGAATGCGAGAGTATCTGCAAAATGCTCAAACCCTCTCTATAAATACCTACAGACATGAGTATAAGCATAGACAAGTATGAAAGAGCAGTTAACAAGATAAAACCGAACAAGAAGACAGTTCTCTCCTCTCTTCCCCGTATTTATTCCAGTATAAATGGCATTTTCTTGTATGGACATAAAGCAGGGGGAAAACTTGCAGAGGGATTCAATAGCAAACAAGAGAAACTTTTAGCACACTTGTTCTGATGCTCTAGAATGTTCTCCTAAAAACTGGTCCAATTTTTTTCGGGATCTCTCCACCACACTACACTGGACGGCAAAATGGTGAGGAGTATGATTATCACCAAATATATTACCAGAAAGAAAGTCTTTTAGAGAATCAACCAGCACACATCACGAAGTAAACGTTGGGTAGCTGATATCAGACCAAAAATAGTTTTAGTGGTGCAACAGGCAATGCGGAGAAACGACCATAAAATTTTGCATGAAACTCTCTCTCTCGTGAAGAACTCGCTGCCACATCCGTAAACCTGGAGAAGGGCAGACACCCACTTAAAGACTGCGAAGGGTACCTGTGGATTCAACAAATTATCATATATTTCTCACACTGTCGATCCCCGTCGGTAGTACAACAAATAAAATGAGTGTAAGGAAAAAGTGCCTCTTCAATGCTTTCACTTTGTAGCCACTGCCTTTCTCCCGAAGACGCATACATCTTGCCATTTGTTTCGCCACATTGTAGAGGAGAATGATCAAGGTTGAGGGAGGGGAAAGAGAATCTCAAGTTTTTATACACGTATATTAGCAATCCCATTCAATTTCCTTGAAAGAACTGAAAGTGTACACAGGAGAGAGAGAGTGTGTTGATTGTGAATGCAGGACATTAAGGAAGATAAAATGGTATTTTCACGCATCAATCTCAGTCTCATGGGAGGCTTGTTACAAAAAAATATGTTGATGTTCAACTATATCGACGACTGGAGAAAAGAGCTTTCTCCTCGCCTCTCCACTTTTTGAATGATTTGTGAACACCAAAAAGAGAAAGGAAAGGGGAGACCGAGAAAGACACAAGAGTCGATAAGGGGAAACGGGTTTCTTTCTCCTCTTGGAACGGTGAAACAAAACGTGGGACACGAAACACATAATATTACGGTGCTTCCCACTTCTCTGCCAGCTCATCCATCGCTTAAGTGATATTATGCGAAGCATAAAAAGAGAAAGAGAGTACATGATGCCGGTGTAGTACCACTCGATTCATGATTTTAATGCGACGATCGTCCACCAGTTTGATGTTCTTCTTTCTACGCTGTAGTTTTCTATAATATTCCAAAAGGTTCGAGAGAAAGAGCTCGTGGGCACATTAGATTATTAGTCGTCAAAATCGAAACTTTCCAGAGATCACATTACTCCTGTCACAGTCGTCTGTGTGGTTGAACATGTGCACTCGTACAAAACTGCTTTGTGCATTTTATTTGCACAAGTAGAACGGGTCAGAGAAAGGATTTTTAAGTGAGTCTTTGTCTTTTTTAGCAAATATCGCTTTGACTTCGTGTGAGCTAAAAGTTGTGATTATAGAGATTCTCAAGAACCAGCTGAATCACACATATGCTTTCATGACTGACGTAACATTTGTGTAACATTGACCCTGAGTACATCGAAACGTGATTACACGTGCCGTGGAACACCGTTTTAATGATATTATTTTAGGGATAATCTCATTATATCTCGTCATGCTTTATGCTTGGACGAAGCAGAAATTTAGAGTAGGTGTTGTGGGTTCTGGACTCTAGAATCTGGAGCCCAAATTGTTTGTGGGAGCTTGCTGTGCTCCTTGCTTTTGTACGTGTAACAAGGTAAATGATACATACTCCCCCTTTCACTCTGAGACATGAGAAGATCACTGCTTTGAGCATGAACAAAGTTGACAAAAAAAGTTCGATACAGTACGGTGTCATCATTAAAATGTCAGTGCCACACCGTCATCGTGTCGTGTTCTGTGCTGATCGTCCATAAATTGCTTAACAAAGCCAATAAACCACGAGGCAATGAGGAGAAGGGCTGTGTCTCAAGAAATTGTGTTTGAGGGAAGGAAAGACATTTCCGATTAGAGCCACGGTGACAGTTCTATAGAGTAATCATATTAGAACCTTTCTCAACAACGACGTTGTATACATTTACATCAACACTTTGTATATACTACACACAGGCACGTAGCATCGGAATTTTTGCCGTGGGGGTCGGGAAAATGTCTAGGTTCATATTACCCCATTTGTATTATAATCATTTGATTAACTCCGTTGTGTTTGTTACACGTTCC
>JAHZMW010004317.1:0-16405 GCA_027743745.1 Alloscopus bannaensis | reverse complement strand
GGTTAGTATATACCTACTCCGTACAGAGCATTGGATGCTAATGTACATAGCGTCTTTTTTTCTGTATGAATTATGTATGTAGATAAGTATTTCCTTTTTTGATAGGAAGTTCCTTTTCAAGGACTCATCTGTTGTATATAAGGGATTTTCCTCTCCTTTTGAGAGGGAGACGTGATTTGCTACGCATAGCGATACATCATAGTATCCAATTGTACATAATTTTATCTTCCCAGTAATAAAAATCTTTTCTATTCTTCCTCTTACTCGTCTCTTCAATTTTATTGCTTCAGACATCTAGTAAAAAATTGTTTCAGCATAACTAAAAAATGATATAAGATTATTAATTTATATAGTATACAAATGAATAATTCATAATATGCTCTAAGTAAAAAAACATTAGTCTGGAGATTTCATAACGAAGGGTATGCAAAAATTACTACGACAATAATGTAAGTGGCATATTATAATTTTGCATAAGAACTGAAGTGTACCACCTACAGTGGTCGTAGAACAACTTCTGCTTTCACAGCCGTTGGTTTTGAAAGTCAGTCTGAAGTTGTTTAATTAATAGTTGTACGCTGCAAAACATTTACGGATTGTATTTTGTTCTCATGCAGAGTTTGTGTAGTTTTTCAACTTTGGCCGCATAGATTGTAAGCTAAACCGTGGTCTTTAAACGGGTAAAGTTTTAGTTCTTTTTAATAGAAAGGCGCATGCAAATATCGAATATTCAACTACCTAGTAAGAGGAAGGGGATTTATACGTATACATGCACTGCCGTCCATGGGTGTCAATCAGGCAAAGGAAGCCTTGGGGTTTAAAAAATACTACAGGGTGTTTCATACTTTCTGAGACACCATGTACAGAAAGCTTGGCAGGTTTATTTGCTGAGGAGTCTCGGCGTCGTCATTTACCACTCGACCTGTATGATCCGGGTTTGTGGGTGCAGGTGGAAAGGGAATTTATCAGCTTTCCAAATTTGTAGTAAAGTTTAGTAAAAGCTGAGCCATGCCATGCCATTCATAATGTGCTAATAGGCATGGGAATCTGGCTTGTCAAAACCACCAAAACATTGCCCCCGTCATTCTCGAAAGAAGGCCATTATCCAGAAAATTGACCTTTTGACCTAAAAAAAAGAATGCCTCGAGCATCCGAGGAACGGAACGGTAGATGTGTAACGCATTCACAAAAACAGTATATTCATACAAAGATTTGGGGAAAAGTATTCACCAAAAGAGGAATGCGCAGGTGCATAGTGAAAGCCATCCCTCACACAGTAGAAAATTTTACCAGGACCATCTGGCTGGACCATCGGAGTTCATCGTCACCCTTGACGTTTTTTTCTTGATGACTGAAATAAGGTTCGGAAAATTTGCAACGTGAAGAAGAGCAGCGACACCGAGAAGTTCGTGGTCTCGAAGCACTAAGGTATAGAGAAAATTAAATGGTTGTGGGAGAAATGAGTGGCCATGTCGTACTGCCTATCATTAAGGTGCCTCCAGATGTCAAAATAGTTACGAAGTACCAGGTGGAGCACGTTGAGGTTCACGTTCCAGCCATTTATCATTTCGGAAAAAACCACGTCCAAGTTGACGCGGGAATATGCAAAAGAGTTAAAACGAAAGCTGGAGATGACGATTATCAGCAAAGAGAGGATCCCTGTAAATAGTCCGCAGAACAGCTTAGTTTGAAAAAGTGTTCCAAAAGGTATGAAATACCCTTAGTACTTTCACTGGTAGAAACCCTCATCAATACTTTTGTGAGTGCGCTTAATATAACACTCTTACAACTGCATAGTTTGAACGGAAAGGGTGTGCAAGAACTATCAATATTAGGATTTTTGCACAACGGAACCAAGGTATTTGAGCTACTCCGCTATACAAATGATGTACAGAAGTTTGTAATGTATTCCTTAAAATTTATTGACTTCTGACAATTAAAGTTCTAGGATTTCGTCAGCATGTGTCTTAAAACAATTCAAAAGAACCAAATACTTCAGCATGTCGCTTTTTATTGCCCATATTAAACAATGATCACATAGCTTAACACATGGCATGGCAAAATATGCTGCAACCCAATTGTCCAAGTCAAAATAATACCGTTCAAAGTTTTTGCTATTGAACACGAAATGTTTAGGTTAGCCATAAAGTCATGTTTGGCAGTGAACTATATCTCTCAAAAAGTCCTTGACACTTTACCCTTTCGTAATTACTGTATACCCTATAAAGCTATGTGATAGTTGCAGCCGGAAGTGGTAAGCAACACGGCACGCTACTTCAATGACAATAGATTTTTTCGAACCTCAAACCCAGACGACTTTCAAGCAAGTCCAACACTTTGCCTCCGCCAACCTTCGGATTAATCTTTATACAAAATTATTTCCAAAAATGATCTATCAAATGGAAGTTACTGCTTCACTACTCTTCACAGTTTCCATTCTTTCTACAAGCGAATGTCAAGTGGAGACTTTGAAACTCGACCTAAATGTCTCATTGACACCATTTCAATCATGTGCGGTGCATACCGTCACTTACCATTTTTCTTTGTCCTACGAAAACACTTTTTTCTCACAGTCCAATGTGAAGGTGATCGAGCCCGACTTTGAACCACTGCCCCACATTCCTCTCATCCATTCAGTTTTGCTGTGGAAGTCCACAATTTTTTATTCTTGGGCCACTCTTACTTGCGGTACAACGGGATATATTCTGCAGGAAGCTGAAAGCGAATTCAAATTCAGGCCTCGACCATTCCTCCGACAACCTTGCTTTGTCCGGGTGTTTATTAATTTGTGTACTAAATGGAACTATCAACCTCTCATATTTGACACATATCCGAGGACCCTTCCGGCGTCTTTTGTCTTGTTGAAACCGACCCGTAAACATGATCACTTGAATTACGGGGGCGATTTAAAAAATCCACAGGTTACGTACTTCGGAGAGTATGGCACCCGCCTTCGGGAAGATCGGTATGAAATCCTCATATCACCTTGGGTAAATGACTGTCGATCTTGGGCTCAGACATTGGATGACCACAGCAATGACAATCATGGTTCAGATGACTCCGCTGTGAATCCCGTTGTCCGTCTCATTTTCAAGATTTCATTTGGTCAAATTCAAGGTTTGTGGATATTAGATGCCGACACGCCAGGACAAGATTCAATTAACGCAGCGAAATTGCTTTCTCGTGCTGCTTTTAGTTATAATTCTATTCAACTTCTGAACTGGGAGGTGGTGTTCCGGAAAATGGGCCGGCAAGTCTTGCTTGACGACCTTACCGACTTTTACGACCACGAACCTATTACATGGGCCATCCGAGGGACTGACCCTGCATTCGGAAATTTACTTTCTCGTGTTTGGATTGCCAAAGGCGACAGCTACTTTCCAGCCAGCCTCTTTTGTCAAATGGGACAGGCCCTCGTTTCAAATTCAAGCTGCGCATTCGAAATCAGTGGAAACCCAAGGAGGAAAGCAGGAATGGGATATTTGGACTATGCAGAGTTTGCAATTCACTCTCCAGTGTCGTTCGACTTCCTCACTTGTTCTGGGGCGACCGAAGGATTACTTTCTTTACGGGGTCTGGTCTCCGCTTTCCAAATCCCGGTTTGGGTCGGAGTACTTGTCGTATTTGTTGTCACGCTTGGATCTCTCTTTGTCATTTCCACAGCTTATCATGTATATGTACGACAAAGAAAAGGAAGCATCATGAAGTTATCCGAACGCTTTCATGCGAGCATTCTATCCGTGCTTCTGCTTCAAGGGAATGGGCTTGCTGCAAAATGTCAGGAGCTCCCACTTCTCTACCCGGTCACTGCTGTGTGGCTCCTTGTGGGAACAATCTTGGCAAACGCGTATTGCGGCCAAAATATTGTCCACCTCTGCGCTCCTCTTCAGCCCAAATTGGTGTCGACATTTGAGGAGCTGGACGAGTCGAATTTCAAACTATTCCCTACACGAAATCGGTTGGCAAATACAACAGAAAAGTGGTCCGTAGGCACAAAACTGATAATGCAAGGTTTGGGTCAGTTTATGAATCTGCATGGAATCGGTACGGAATCGACAAACAATGCCCTATTCTCCTCGGATTTTGTAGATGAGGTTCTCAACCTTAAACTGCGCGCCAGCGAGATGTTCCATCCATTTTGGGAGAGGCTCGCCAAAATGCATTGGGGACCTAGCAGTCTTTTTGACACTCAGAATTTCGATATGAACACATTTGACTTAGCTCATAGCTGCATGTAACGGAACCGCAATGGTGGGGCGATCTGACGACATTCAGAGTCTACAACACACGTTTCGATTTGAGGTTCACGGGAACAACGAAAGGAACCTGCGTTATGTGTCTGTCAGTAGTGTTCGAGCGTTGAGCAAATGGCGAGGATATTCCTTCACCAAGGTGCATCGGACAATGGTGAAGCACGTCAAGAGAATAGGCCTGCTCGAGTCTTCGGGTTTGATTCGGCTCTGGTACGGGTGGCAGGAACTGCTCACCAGAGACCAAAATCAGGGTGCGGCAGCCAGACTTGAAATTAACGTCAAGAAACTTGCTCTGAGTGACAACGTCGTCGTCATTTTTTATGGCTTTGGACTTCTCATATCATTAGCGGCGTTGGCATTTCTGGTGGAGAAAAGAGGCTGTATAAAAAAGCAATTATGGTTGAGGTATTCCAAATGTAAAATCCTGTGGCGTCGTCGCTGTTTCAAAATGAGAATGTGTTGCGGACGACAAATACCTGAAATCTGCACAACCTACGTAGTAGTAAAGTTATGCAAATGCTTGCGCTGGATTTAATCGAGATTTAGTTGTGATTCAATGATGTTTTTAGTTGAGAGCTTTAAACTAAAAAAATATGCTAGTACCTAGACAGTTAAATTATTCAATTTGATAAAGTGATCCTAGAATTTTTTTCTAGAAGAGTACCTAAGTTCAAATATTTTTTTTGCATAATTATTCATTTTTTAGTAAAATAATTTCGGTACACCAGTTTCTCCTTCATATCGCTATGGTTGTACAGGCTTATGGTATACAAACCGCGTTTTGTAGAATTGTTTAATAGTTTAGTTCATCTCAAGTGTGGTAGATATAATTTAATAAAACTAAGGAAATCAAAGCGGTCAAATTTGACTGCATAAGGATTCCTGTTTTCATAACAGCACCCTTTTTCTTTTACACAACATTGCTTTGGGGTAGTCTTCTGCTTTTCCCTACATTTTATTATATGTTCTTTTATGAAGTAGCGAGTTTGTAGAAAAAGAGCACTTACAAATTTTTGTAATTTTTATTAAAGCATGACAAATGGGTGCCATTTAATTAATGTCATCCTATTTTGATTTCGATTTCCTCCTGAGAAATTCACGTAATTAATAAATACCAATATCTTGTAATTTTACATCATTTTGCAAATTTCTCCGGAAGAGAGCTAAATAAACTAGCCGAAACGTTGGGGGATTGTTAAAAATAACACTCGTAGCACACAAACTGTTTGTATTAACTAAAAATATAAATATCATATCATCATATTAAAACTTTATTATTCAATGCGTTGTCGACCTCTGTAACTTAATGCAAGAATGGTTGGTTGATTTACACCGCCAAGATGTTTCCTCTCCTGAAAGTGTTATGAAGCCAAAATCTGAAAACGTCAAACTGTGTTTGAGTTATCGTTGGGAAGGTATAAACAGAGAGAGTGATCGAGCGTTTACGTCAGTATCCTTTCGGTTCGACTACCTAACCTTGAAGCACCAAACTTGAACTTCATATGAAGGTTAACATAAAATATTAATAAATATAAAGCATTCCAAAAAATCGGCGGATTGGATTAGAATGTAAAATTCATTTATTTTTAGTTCTATTAAAAGCTAAATAAAATGGTAAAATTACTATTAACCTGAGACCTGTTTTTCTGACCATGAATAGTATGTCGAGTATGCGTGAGGGTTATAAATTGTGATTTGATGCAGTACAGTTGCGGTTTTGTAGTGTTTTTGTTACCATTTTAATTGTTGTTTTTGGTAATTAACCGAACTTTTGATTGAATACCTGACAATCATTCTGTATGAAACGATTTTCTAATTTTCTTTCCCGGAGGTGTTGCATTGGAACATAAATACGTTGACTCATTTAAAAGATTTTGAAAGTTATCATAGTTTTCCTGCAAGAAATTAAACGATGCAATAGTAAAATTTTAAAACGTTTTTAAATGTTTTGTCTCTACTACATTTGGTGTTCGTCTTCTTCATGTCATGCCACCGATTTCTTAGGAATGCTTTACCTGATTAGTATTCATTCACCATTTAAAATTGTATAAACAAATCAAACACGGTTTTTCTTGTCACATACTATGTATGGAGACGTATCGCCGAAAAACAACTTTCTATTGTGAGCATTAGTTCCCTACATTAATCACATAAGATATACCCAAAGAAAACGTTTTTTGAGTGAATTCGCTTTAACTAAAATGTATACAAAAATTATTGTGACTGAACATTATTTTTGAGACCACTGAACGCATCCGTCATCCTCTTTCAACAAAGCAACAAATCGGGAAGCTTTTGTTCACATTTTAGGTTGTCCCGCACCACAACATTTTTACTTTCGGTTTATTGTGTAGGTCTATTATACAAACTCGTTTGATATTTCTCATGCACTGAGTTTTTATATTTGCTTCTACTTCTCTGAATTATTGTACACACCCTTTATCGTGCTTTTCGTGACGCCAATATTTTGAGAGTTACAAGATTGGCTCACGTGCGACGTAATATCCATTTCGTAAGCTAAGCAAAGTTATACCAGGCGCCATCCCATTAGTCATATTCAAGCTAGATATATTCCTCGTGTCATATCGAGTTCCAACGACCGACAACTGGCTTCGTCATTTTACTTTCATTTGTTAGACCAATACCTCAAATATTTCTCAAAGCCTCCAACAACAATGATTTTTAAACAATTGGCAAATATTCCATTTTTATTCTACTTTTTACACCAATGTCAATCGGAGTATCTCAAGCTCAACTTGAGCACAGCTTTAAAACCCTTCGAAACCTGTCTTTTGCACATCATAACTTACCACCTTTCTCTGAACTCCGAGTACGAATATCTTTCCCCAATAATTCCAAACGCAAATGAGGTCTCTGCTTTCGAAACCGATTTTGAACCACTCCGCCACCTCCCGCTCATCCGTTCCCTCCTCTTTTGGACTCCGACCTTCGTCGACTTCGCTCCTTTCGTTTGCATGAACTCTGGTTACGTTCTGAAGGAGAACCAAAGCGAATTCAAGTTTCCTCCACGACCTTTCCAGAAACAACTTTGTTTTGTCCGGGTGTTCATCAATCCCTGCATAAAATGGAGCTATAGGCACGCCACCTTACTGAACCGTCACACAAAAATTTTGCCAGAGTCATTTGAACTCCTGAAGCCAACTCGGGAACAAGACAAATTGCTCGACGACTTTCTGTCCGATTCAAAACTTCGCTTTACCGGAGATTTCGGCGTCCGTCTCCAAGAAGACAGGTATGACATCCTGATCACTTCGAGGGTCAGCGAGATTTGGTCCTGGGCTAAAAAGTTGGACATTGCCAGAAAAGTGAAGGAAGACGAGTCGCCGGTCAATGATGTCATTTGTCTCGTCTTCGAAGTTTCCTCAACTACCAATCAACTTGAGGCGCCATTCCTACTAGATAAAACACCTGGTGATCCCAACACCATAAAATGGCAGTGGGACAACGCAACATACATAATGATTCCAATTCCGAGGTGGCTAAAATTGTTTGTAGGGTCCCGAGAATTTTTAGGGGATGACACCAGCGGTTTCTATGACGACCACAAGGTTACATGGACTTTTACCTGGAGAATTGAGAAGACTCTTCACAATGCCACTAGCAAAATGCGGTGGTTCGACGATGGGTACTTCCCTCACACCTTATTTTGTCAGATTGGGAAGGCCCTTGTTCCCAACTCAAGTTGTGCTCTGGAGGAACTGGATAAGAACTTGGATGCATGGAGAACGACACAATTGGAGCTCACGGACTATGCTGAGTATTTATTCCAGTCCCCGATCTCCTTTGACTTCCTCACTTGCTCCGGAGGAAGACTTGGATCGCTATCCCTTCGCGGGTTGGTTTCCGCCTTCCAGTTCCCAATTTGGGTGACCCTTGCCGTCGCCTCCATGGTAACACTGGGATCCCTCTTTGGTATCTCGACGATCTACTACAGGAGCGTGGTACAGGAAAGACGAAGTCTCGGGATAGGGGAAAGGTGTTACGCAAGTCTCCTCGTGGTCTTGGTGTCACAAGGAAGCGATGTTGCCTCAAAATGTCGGGAATTGCCTCACCTCTATCCTGTCACAGGAGTGTGGCTTTTGGTAGGAACGATTCTTTTTAATGCGTACTGCGGTCAAAATATTGTTGACCTAAACGCCCCACTCCCTCCCAAAGTGATGTCGTCATTTGAAGAGTTAGAGAAGTCCGGATTCACACTATTTCCGGTCAGAAACCAACCTGTCAATTCGACCAATGGATTGCCACTTCATTACCGTTTGCTTTTGCACGGTTTAGGAAAACTGCTGGGTTCCACTACAAAAAGCATCGAGGCCGCAAAAAAGGCTCTTCTTCTTCGAGATTTACCTGCTGAAGTATTTCGTCTCAAGATGAGTCACAGTTATGCATTCAATCCGATGTGGCATCATATTGCTAAAATGCACTGGTCACCGGACAGCTTGTTTGATGCCAAAGGACTCCAAATGGATACTGGCGATTTTCTCCGGATCGTCGCTGGATGCAACAGGACAGCGATGGTGGGGCGAACTGAAGACATTCAGAGTTTGGAACACACGTTTCGAATTGAAGTACATAAACGGAAGGAGAGTAACCTTCGGTTTGTATCGGTCAGTTCGAAGCAAGCTTTGAGTAAATGGAGGGGTTACTCATTTGTCAAGGCTCATCGCACAATGGTCAAACATATTAAGAGGGTACGCCTCCTGAGTTCTGCAGGTCTTGGTCAGCTTTGGTACAAATGGCAGAGACTACTCACTCGAGATCCAAATCTTGGGGCGGCAAGTCGGCTGGAAAGGTCTGTGAAGAGACTCGCTTTAGAAGATAATGTCGTCGTCATATTTTACAGCTATTTAGTCCTCATTTCCCTTGCAGCGATTACATTTTTTATGGAGAAGAACGCTACTACTATTGATCAAGATGGGCGAAGGGTATTCTGCTCTAAATGCAAAAGCCTCAACACCAATCTACATTTGCGAAACAGTAATTTTCACCGTAGTTTAACACCGTCGCAGCTTCCCGTTCAAATTTTTGTTGTTCCTCGCAATGAGGGCTGAGGAAATGTGATGAATTAAGGAGTTTGTTCGTTCAAAAATCGTTGATCTTACTGGGCCACGCGATTATATATTGGCAAGGAAGTTTGACGTCAAGAAAATAAGTTACGACTACTGCGCAAACCACTTTAATATAGGATTTATGAATGTTGTGTCATAATTTCAGATTTAGGATAAGTGAACGTAAAAGTATTCATTGGTATACACTATAAAGTCTTGCTCTTTATAAACTATACATTAAGACACGGTTGCTGTGATGATATGGCAAGTAATTTGGTTTAGTTGGAGTACATGTTATTTTTATTAGCGGTGAAGGTCTGCCTAGAAGTTTTAAAGAAGTTGCAGCCTACGCAAGCAAGAGCAATTTAACTTCGCAATGTTCCATCCACGTTCAGTCAGAAAAAAATTCAATAATTTGAAATGCTTGACAAACCTACCAAAGAGAGTATCACAAATGACCTGTTACAAAGGAACAAGGTAAAAAGATGCTTTGTTTTACAAAATTGATTTCTCGATATCGATTTGGCAGCTCATATAATGAGGTATGACATCATTTAACGTTTTAATCAGCCGAAGTAATTTTTTGTCGCTATAAAAACCATGTAACCCGTTTGTTAACGTTTTTCCTCGGCAAAAATGTTATTGCTCCGTCACCATTCACGCATGCATCACGAAACGTCAGATTTTTGTTGGAAAGTTTAAAAATTTTAATTGGACAAGACAATCACAAACAGCAAATTCATTACGCAACATGATATTTTATCTTGCTAATTTAAGGGGCATGGAGATAACAATAAATTATTTACATTTCAATAGCTTTTTAGAGGTATCACGCGATTAACGAAATCGACCAAAATATTTTAAACCCCGGCAATGTGGTGAAGTCAAATTTTTTAAAAGCATATCCGTTTTTGAGTTATATAAATACGGCCATCCGACCGGATAAATCGACAGGTTGGAAGTGAATTTTTAAAAGTATTCTTTTATTTATATGCTTCACATATTGCTTTTAGTCTTTTTAATAAGGTCGAGGCCAAACCAGGCTGACTTTGCCGATATTGAGGAAACCGATCTGAGTGGTGTCAGATTTTTATGATATGAAGCAATGTTGAGTCAGTGATCAATCAGGGATTACATTGGATAAAATAAGCCATTGGCATTTGAGGCACCATAAAAAATTAACTTTTACTGCTACATAAATATTTTATGAAATAAATTTCATAACAAATTTTTAATTATGTTGTC
Organism: Alloscopus bannaensis; assembly: GCA_027743745.1. Taxonomy (NCBI): domain Eukaryota; kingdom Metazoa; phylum Arthropoda; class Collembola; order Entomobryomorpha; family Entomobryidae; genus Alloscopus; species Alloscopus bannaensis. Next base: position 5,841 of record JAHZMW010004317.1, on the reverse strand, counting down.
ACGTAACTACCCAAACCTGGTTTCATAAGCAAAATTAATTTGTTTGATGGTTTTGTCTTCGTCGAGCTTTTTCGGACGAGGTGCAGGGGAAACCCCGATTAGTAAAAGAATTGTAGCCGCCACATTGTGTAGTAAAACTTTACTGGATTAGTTATTCCATTAAACTAGTAACCATTTAGTCAAGGCGGTTTTTGGTGGAATTCTACCGGTTGTGGAAATTTCACACTGGAAACCCTACTTACTTTAGTCGACCCACATAGAGTGGAAATGGTCAATCTTTTGTAAACGTCCAAAAATCAATGTTTTGTAAATGTTCAAAAAACAACAGCTTGATTTTACATTTTTTGGTGCGTAGTTCTATTATTTCTAGTACTATTAGAAAATAATACTTTTTAATAGCTATGCAATTTTTCATTAAAGCGCTTACGATTACCGGAGTAAAAACATAGGCCACTGCTGCAGAAGTGGTGCGAGGTTTCCGGTTCCAAAGCCGAACTGTATGTTCATAAATAGATTTATTTAGCATTAGCAACCGTATTATTTGACAAGATACGTGATTTATTCTTATTCCATTATAAGTCGTTGTCTGATTTATTGATAGCCCACAATCATGATGGATCAAACACTAAGCCACGGGCTCCCTCTGTATTTCATTTTACATATGAGTAGTTTAACATTAGCATTCGTCCTCGAAGATAACACGCTAGTACTGGAAAAACCACTGGGAATTTTCAAATACTGCAGCGTCACTCTAGCCATATCAAGAAGAGAACCTCGGGATTGGGTAAGCAATGCTAAAGAGCGACATTTAAAATATTTCGCCACAATTTTTATTACCAACCTGGCCTACATACGTGGTTGCTTTCACTTGTAGGAACAAAGAAACGGCTTCAAAACGTTTTACGAAATTGACCCAATCAGTTCCCCAGTTGCTCAAAGGGTAATTTTCCATGACAGAAGCAACTCTTGGAAGGATTCATTGAATTCAACAGTTCCAGCCAAAATATACTGCGATCATCAAGAATACTACCTTCACCCTCGTAAAGTGATGGGGGTTTCGTACAAACAACGATTTCTGCAAAACTGCCAAGTCTATCTGCACATACCACCCACAGGATGCAAGCGGTGGTTTATTAAAAAATCTGACGACTTGAATTTATGGTTTTCCATTATCCTAGGAATCATTGAGGATAAATCACAATTAGACTATGATGGTTTCGTGAAGATGAATAGTAGAGAACTACAATTTAACATAATGGTCACGGACACGTCTACCTTTGAAAGCGTCCCACCTCTGCTCACCGGAGCCCACGATTTAACATTACAACAACCATTCGCCCTTTTATTCGTGATGAGCTCAGTGGAAAATACCCGTCGTCACGAAATTGTCTCCATCATTTTCGTCATGTGTCACATATTTCAGAAAGAAATCTACAAACAGTTTGCGCCACGCTATTTTGAGGCAGATTCACTTTACAGGCCAGCTACTTATTCGTACGCTCCAAAACGAATATTCAAGTACTTATATGTAAATATGTCTTCGTATATAGATGCCCGTGATTTGGCAGCAGACCCGAGGACATTTCGGCTGAATGACTTGGTATGGACATTATTATGTCCGGAATGTGACCCGACTTTACACAGCGAGCAATGGGTTATTGATGGTAATTCCCGGAAGGAAAAACAGAGTTTAGGAAATTTAAAAACCAGCGGAAAAACTGTTCTACTTCAAATTCTTTTCCCAAATTCAACGTTTCTGTTGATGAACCACAATACTTCGCGTGTGGCCTTTGGTTCACTGAGCCCCACAATGTACATAATTTCCAGCTCCGTCGTCCAGTCTCATTACACCTTTCAGGACGCGGGCTTGTCATTCGTGACTTGTGGCGATAAGTCGAAAGCAGGCTTATTATCGTTATACGGCTACATCTCCGCGTTTGATGGAGCAACGTGGATCATGATTCTGGTCACCGCGTGGATTTCCAGCGTTGTCATTGAACGATTTAAAAAAAGGCGTCGCTTTCGTCAGACATGTGCCTCCTTGCCCTTTGTAATTCTACTGGAGCAGGGCTCCAACGAAGTGTCAAAAGGTTGTAAGTTACTATTCGGGATTTGGATTCTTGTCGGAGTTGTCCTGTCGAATGCATACAAAGGGGATAATATCAACAAGCTCATTTCGCCGCTTCCCACAGATCATGTGGACACCTTCGACAAACTGATTGCTCAAAATTTTAGTATTTACACCAACTTCGACACGGTTACAACCAAATTTTTTGATGACACCTTGGAAGCTATTCGGCGTGCAAAAAGTTATCTCAATTTGGTTCTCCAAATAATGTGCAACAGATTCGACCCCGGTTCAGATAATAGTACGTTGCGTGATTTTGAATTTGACTTTCTTCAATTGAGCGTTTTTCACACATTTTTGAAATCAAATGTTACCGACAAAATGACAACGACAGTGCGTCAATTACTGGCCAGGCTAATAACTCCAAAGACGAAGACTGAGTTGTACAGCTTCAATGACAACTTGCTGAACGTAATATCGAAATGTAACAAGAGCGCATTTGTTCAGTCGGATGTCAAAGTGAGGATTTGGAGCAGGTCACTAAAGACCCTGTTGACACAATCGAAGGAAGGACGCTTTGAATCTCGACCGACGGTGGTAATCAGTAAAGAAACTCTTGGAAGCACTTACATTAACTGGAAGTTTGAGAGATTTCTGATTCCAGAAGATGTACTCTCAAAACGCATGCATTCAATAGACCACTCCGGACTGTATTCCACGTGGATTGCACGACAACGCCATTGGTGGTCTAGTCAAAAGCAGTCCAATTACATTGAAAGGCTACAACAAATTTCCGAACGTGGACTGTCGCTGCGTGACAATGTCCTCGTCATTTTTATTCTACACATGTCCATGATGCTAGTACCGATTTGTATTTTCTTGTTTGAAATCCGCCGTTTCCCTTTCAAAATGGCTCTATTTGCTGTAGTCGCTAATTTAGCACGTATTAAACAGTATACAAATAGGATAGTGAGGTATCTTACGCTCAAGTGTCAAGTTGTGCTTTGTGCATTCAAATGCGTAGTGGTGCTTGAATAAAATATTGGCAGTTTTGACTCGAGTATAAATTTCGATGTATTATTGTTTACATAGGCTACATACTACATAAGCTATTTCTTTTTATCTTTCAAAAATGGTCAACGATATTTGCTTTATTTATGTGCGATTTAGTATTGTTGCAATTTTGACATTGAAATTAGTCGACAAATGCCAGCAAATGAATGAATTTACAATTTAGAGTACATTTTTTTCTTACGGAGTCGTCTAATCGATGATCGGAGCAAGCAAAACTCATTTCTATGAAAATGAGTACATAGCTAGTACTGTTTGTGCTAGGCTCCATGGAACTTTGATTAATTTATTCATCGTCTAGGAGAATACGACTAGTGCTCCAAGTCCATGGCATGGCCATAAATTTACATGTCATAATCTTGGTCATGGCACGGCATGACGAGTTACATGACATGGCATGATTTTTTTCCATGCCATGATTACATGTCATGAGTTTCGCAACATGCCATGAATCACGACATGATCATTTAAAATCCTGTCAAATTCTCAATTATACTTCATTTGTCATTGCGCAGAATTAAACACAAGTTTATTGTGCGTACAGTACACTATTAGCACAGTCGGCGAAACAGGACAGTTCCTGTAAAGACTCCATTCGGAGGGAAAAAAGTGCGCAGAGAAGATGCATCGATATGATGACCAAATGACATTACTTATCCGCAGTCATTTTCTTTGATGCTTCCTGGCAGTTTCAGGGCCTAACACCTATTGGAGTGTGTTGTCGCGCCCCTCCATGGCGCCGATGGAAAAGGCGCAAAATATCGAAAAGTTGAATAAAAATATTTGAAAACTAACGTAAAATATTTTAAAATTAACAAAAAATATCTTTAAATAAACCCGGAAACACATCAATCAACTCAAAACGCCTTAAAATTAGCTCCCATATCCAAGAATTAACTTCACATATGTAGTAATATTCTCAGTTTGGTTGGGTTTGGTTGGTATAATTATAATGGGTGCATCTCCAGGGCGCCTAAGTTAGGCACCGGGCAGATTTAATGTAGAAGTATAATTCCACAATATAGTGTGGTAATTAACAAATTTGTAGTAGTATTTTATTGAACCTGAAAGCGAAATTCCATCCGGATCAAAATAATGCTCAAAGGAAGTCCACGATGTCATTGTCTGGAACTGCGCGGAAGTTTAGTTTTTCTCCTAGTTTCGCCTTGTACTCATTGCTAAACTGGAACCAATAATAATAATATAACAAAATGTGGAAGAAAGTCCATACAAAGTACAAACTCATTTACGTTTGTTTTCAATAATCATGGATAAACATTTTTGCGTACACTATTAGCACAGTCGGCGAAACAAAACAGTTCCCTTAAAAATTCCATTTGAAGAAAGAGAAAGTGCGCGGAGAAGTTAGAAATCGGGGAACCGCCACGGGCATGAATTTCCAAGCTTCGAAGTTCTGCAAATGTGCACAAAAAATCAAAAACTACTCCAAATTTAACTAAGCGTGGTTTCCATGGATAGTTGAAAAAATAACTGAAAATCATACTTTTCAAATTCAAAATGGAGCTGTGTCCACTCTGGAGATCCCTGATGTCAACTTTTCCCAAGTCATTTTCTCCCATGATCTGTTCCACATCGTCCACCCCAACACCACTCAACAAGGAATCCAAATTATAGGCCAAAGTTGGGCAATGAAGGGTCAACTTTTCGGTTTCAGGAAAATACGCAAACAATGCTTCAACAGCAGTTTTGCACCTTTCAATAAAATAGGGTAACAGGTTCACTTCGACCCTCTTCAATTTAGGGAATGTTTTCCCAACAATTTTAACCAATCGAAAATTCATAAATTGTGACGGAAAATTAAGTTCCTCCAACATCGCTGATCCCTTCACAGCCTCCAGGAAGTTTACAAAACTTTTCTCCATTTTCCAGTTGTTTGCGTCGAGCGTCTTCAGTTTTGGAAAGAGAACAGCTTCAGAAGCTTCTGGAACTGCTCCAGCGCAATTCAATTTCAGCGTTTCGAGTTCCATCATTGCCGACGGTAGTATGAGTACCTTGTCGTATATTGTATTGATTTTGAGTAGTTGGAGAGAACGAAGTGTCCTCGACTGACTTTCTAAAAACCGGAGGATGTCCTCAGGAGAGATTGAACCACTAAAAAGTAAGGAAAGTGAAGTCAGCTTGAAGTCAACTTGTAGCGGAAGAATGCTTCGCTGATCTCCTCCGTAATTAAAAGAAATTTTAAGGTCCTTCAAGCAGTGCGGCAGGGAGGTAGCCAAAATCTCTCCAAATCTGTCGCTGACGCTTTGTCGGCTTCTGGTTTTCTGTATTTGAAACGCTGGACCGTCGAGTATTAGCTGGAAGCTTTCCAGGTTCACTGCCGCTCTTAAAATGAAAGCCAAGATTTGATCTATAGTTTGACGTGGAAGAGTTGTTGATTCCACGCAAAATTTCAGAGTTTTCAGTGATGGAAGTCGGAGAGAGGCTACCCCAAATCGCTCCGGACTAATGTCGCTGGAGTCATTAAAACGTAATTCAAGCTGTGAAATTGATGGCCCACAAATGGTAAAGAAATCTTGGATCCACTTTCCCCGCTTTTGAGAGAGGAGCTCCCCGTCGATTTTGTAGGATTGGATGGGATTCAAGGCAAAACTGTTTTTCATGATGTGGGACCGTTCCTAGGTTGATGAGATGTTGTACACAACCTACTCAATAATATGAGAACGGAGATCCACAACTGACAG
>JAHZMW010004316.1:0-21169 GCA_027743745.1 Alloscopus bannaensis | reverse complement strand
GTCCCCAGGGAATTATCCTCCTGGGAAATGGTTCCTGGGAAATGACCTGCTACCACAAAATTCCCAGTTGATCTAACCCAAAACTTACCAGATAGAATTTACCTCGATTTGTATAGAACGTTTTTGTGGTTTGTAACGGTTGCAAATTTTTCCAGGAATGGACTTCGCGAAGACAAAAAAGTATTTTAAAAAATGTACGAAAGTTTCTAATCATCCAATTAATTTAAATAAAAAATGTGGAAAAAATAACGTGCATGAACAACAAGATCGAAATACGAAATTTTCCGATTCTCACAAACAACAACGTTTCACACAGGTGACAGGCTGAACAATTCCACTTCTGCAGCTGGATGGAATTTCAACTTTGAAGTTGAAGAATATTCTACGCGATATGGTAATACGTAAGTGAACGTAGTAAAACCAACAAATTCAATGGACTCGTAATTATTCTCAATCATTTGTGACAACTGCTTCACATCACAGCTTCAATTCTCGAACGTTTTGCAAGGTTGACAACAATCAGCAGGAGGCGTTGAATCAAATACGAATAAAAAGCCATACAATTCCTGGACAATTTTCGACAGCTAGACTAGACACCATTTTGGTTGGAATTGTCATACGTGTTATTGTAAAGTGTCATTGCTATTTACGGTGAATTGTCGGGATAAATCTTGAAGTAGCACAAATCGAGCATTTTATTAGCATAGTTCCAATTCCTATATGTAGTGTATCTCAATTGCCCCGAAAAAAGCAAAGATTGATCTGCAATGGTATATTTTATTGTAAATACAACTCATCAAATCAAGCAGCAACAAAGTGGAAGCCCTATCAAGTGAAGGAAGTGAAGACCAATCTTTTCTAATCCGGAGACATCTATAGAAAAGAATTAAATTTATCCAACAGCACATTCCTGTGATGGTCACGTAGGCACAATTATATGCTTTAAAAAACTCTGTATTTGCATCACAAGAACCTTACTGAATATTTACTGAATACACCGAACAATTTCAAGTGTCAAGTGTAGACATGAAAAAACGAAAAGTGCATATTCTTACATGTAACGACGTACCTATATACGTAAGTAAGACTGTATAATGATACGAATTCGTCGTAAGTGCATAAAAAACTCCATGCACCCACGTATTCTTTAGCGACTAAATCTAAGCTAAACTAATTAGTGTACATGAATTATGTAGAATCTTGAGATGCGATGAGTCAGACTTTATAATGAAGTTCCTCACGTGTGTCCAACAGCATCTTAAAGTCATTCTTGGCTTGGCATTTCAGTTTCCTCACGTCACCTCTCTTCCAGTCTGAGTTACGTCGGTATTACTGGTGGTGGCTGTGGAGGCAATTTCGTAGACCAAGCTTGTGAAATCAGGCAATCTATATTTATAGATGTAAATATAACTTTTTAATCCACAGGATAATCCTTCACAACCTCATTCATCAGAGTCTTCATATAACCAGGTAAGCTGATTGGTCTCATTTTTTGCAAAGAATTTACTGCAATACCATGCTTGTGTGTTACGCTACGTGATGATGTCTCCAAACTTAACATACCTATTAGTGCTTGCCACTGAATGCTAAACTGTAAACTGCGAAAATGGCGACAACAGTGTATATCCATCCGCCAGGAAGCTGTTTGTACTAAAATGAGCAGTTTGTCCACAACAAGCTCTAAGTTGGTATCTGTTGCTCTAAATATTTGGGTGTAACTTGCAACTTCATGTTTGTCTAGAAAACTAAACTAATTAATTGTAAAGTTCATTATCCCGGACGAAGGAAAGGTTGGAGGTGAATGTGAACCAGATTAATCATTGGGGAAAGTCCTAGAAATAGAATTCAGAAGAAAAACTGCAAGAATGAATCTTCATGAATTTGGTCTTCTCGTTATCATTCTTCTCCTGACGTTTTCCGTCCTTATTCTCTGCTTCATCTGTAGTTTAAAAGTGTACAAGCTCTTATACGGAACTTTTGAACCCTGTCATGAGCTTCCCATTAAGGCGACTGAGGCACACCGTTCGTTCACGAATTCAGCTTTGGATCCGAGGTATGTATGTATAAATGTATTTGCATTGAACAAGGTAGATTTGGTTGGAAAAAAATTGTTGATTTAATTTTTGTTTATGTCCCTTTTCAGAGTTATTCAAACTAGAATCAAGTTTTTGCGGAAACCCTACAAACACATGAAGGAGTCTCATGCAAAGCAGATGCCGCCGATTGCAGAAGTGAGCACTCCCGTGGATTCTGAATACTCTGATGCAAACAAAGAATTTGAGGAGAGCAACGAAGTGGTCTCTGTGTGTACTGGGAAGGGAGGCTTCACAAGCTTCAGGAGAAAGGATACCAATCATACTGTGATTTTGATGTGATATTGTGATAATAATTGGCGATGGTCAATTCCAGTCAAATTTGCAGGAATTTGCAGGCATTCAGAATTGATTGATTTCATATACGTAAAATGTATTTAATAGTTTACAGTTACACACTTAATTATAAATATATCTATCTACATATGTATATTCATATGAAGCTTTAGAGGATGTGTTGGGGACTGACGATACCACTTTTATTAACAGAGATAAAGTAATATGCATTGTGCTTTTTGTGAAGTTGTTTTAATGATATGATAAGCTACCGTCGTGTGAGCAGTGCTCGCACCACGTCACACATTCTTCACATGACTTGGTTTGTTTTTATTTCAAATATAGAGTTCCACGCTTACCATAATACATCAACTTATTGCGAATTCGGTATTCATTGTTTATCACTCGTTTTAATCAGTCAGAACGACTAGAAGCAGCATTGAGCATAGATAACTTAGACTCATAAGGGTTTCATGTTGTCTAGTTAAACGTGTTTTGTCACCAATAGTACTTGACTACATATTTATCGGCTTGTTAGACGATGTAATTATGCATAACCTTATTCTAGAGAAGCAGCGCTGTATCAAGAGGTTCTGCTCATTTGTTGTTGGACCAGTTTTCGGACCACTGCGCGTACCTGCCGATCCTATCCGCTCCAGGCAAAAATGATTCTTATAATACAACAAAAGAATGTCACTGGACAATTTAAGTATGGAACATTTAGAAATTATAGTCATTCTCAACTTGAGCGAGGTACCCTCTAGACTTCTAGACTGGATCCTAGACTAGAATACAATGGAACGTAGTAATAGCTCACTACCCAATAGGTCCGTGTATTGGATGATTTATCTGAGTCACTTGCTGTCGGCATGGGGTGATCGGATGTGGGACTTCGCCGTGGGCCTGTACATGGTGATTTTGTACCCAGATTCTCTCTTGGTACTTGCAACTTGCAATTTTTTTAGCAATAAAGTACAGATTCTTGTACACGTATTAACTTAACAAAATTTTTGTCCATCTTTTATGTCAAGTTGACGGCAATATTGGGATTTGCAATTGCGCTTGCGGTAATAACTTTCGGAAGTCCTCTTGGAACATGGATAGATAAGACAAGAAGAATTACAGGTACAGAAAAACTTAGAGTAGTACAACGTATTCTTTTGTTACTCTAAGCAGAAAAATGAATTTTCCAAGGTATATATTGTATATATATACTGTAGTTTTAATATACAGATTCTAAATAACGTACGTTATGAGTTAGTAGCTTATAGCTACACTGATTTAGAACCTTGGAATTTTCATACAACTTCACTTTCGATAGTTTTTAAACACGATCACAAAGCCGTACTAACAAATGCTGTGCCTTCTGAGCTAATTTGTTATTACATAAGCAAAATACACACTCTGCTCTTGACCTGTTTGTTGTAGCTGCAACCGATGCCATCATTGTCCAGAACTGTGCTGTTGCTTGCGGATCTGCAGCACTCGCGCTAACATTTGCTTTCAGAGATGACATTCAAACGGCTTGGAATGGCACGGCACTGATACTCGTCTACGCCTTTATCATCCTTGTATCGGTGGTAGCGCGGTTGGCTTCTGTCGCCTCTGACATTGCTATTGAACGGGACTGGATAGTCGTCTTAGCAGACGGCAATGAGGACGGATTAGCGAGTAGGCAATGTTTCATATCGACATTTTAATACGTAAAAGTTATATTGACATTGATAATAATACAGTCGTTAATGTTTGGTGAACTATAGCTATGAACTCCGTGATGCGAACCATCAATTTGACCACGAAAATCTTGGCACCTGTGGCAATCGGCTCTCTCCTGTCGTATTGGTCACACTTTGCAGGAGCTGTGTTTATAGCTACATGGAATATTGGTTCGGCCTTTGCAGAAGTTCTTTTATTACATCTCGTCTACAAGAGAATCCCTCAGCTCGACAGGAAGGAAGTGAAAGTAAATACACGACAGAGTAGAAACGTTATAAAAGAATGCTGGGGTGGTTGGAGACAGTACCTAAATCATCCGGTGAAGCTGGCAGGAATAGGCTTCTCTTGTCTTTTCATGACAGTTTTAGGATTTGATCAAATCACTACAGGTATGTAACACTCTGGTTTTCCATTTGTTTGCTATCTTTTTCTGGTTAGACACAATTTGCTCGTTTTACAGGTTACATGTACAGCCAAGGAGTGAGAGAGAGTTTAATCGGAATCTCAACAGCCTTTGGGGCGATTACAGGCATTGTTGGAAGCATCTCATATCCCTTTCTCCGTAAATGCATGGGAGGAAACATGACTGCCATTTTGGGATACGCATTAAACTCTCTGTGTTTGCTCATTTGTGTTGTTTCAATTTTTATGCCTGGCTCACCTTTCGAGGCGGGTAGAATTCCAGATTCTTTCTCCACTTCCGCGTCAAACTCGTCCGTGACTTTGGTAAATAACAGTTCAGTGGAGCACACATCTTTAACTATACCTGAACTCTGGGCGGAACGACAAAATATTTTCTACTTTGTCGGAGGAATTGTGTTTGCTCGGTTTGGTACGAATGCTACCCATTCATGTTTTAGCACAAAAATATGGCCGTGAAGCGACATGACAATAATGTCACTGTGTCTATAGGTTTGTGGATGGCAGATTTGAGTATAGCGCAACTTCTTCAGGATAAGGTGGAGGAGACTAGGAGAGGCGTTATAAATGGTGTGCAGAATTCAATGAACCAAGCCATGGATTTGTTGAAATTTATGTTTGTCATTCTGTTTCCCACTCTGCCGGTATTCGGCTACCTGATTATTTTAACATGGGTCTTTGGAGTTATAGGGTACTGAAAAATACAAGCTCCAGATAAAGTTGGTGATTTACTCTTACTATCTTGTTTTATGCATTTCTATTTTTTGTTTTAATTTAGATTGGTACTTCACTCTTGTTACATGTGCTCAGAACATGACAAACCGAAACAGAAAAAATCAAGGTAGAGTTTATATGGAATTATGCATTCTGAAAACTAAATACACACTAAACAGTTACTTTTGTATACGTCTGATTTGTATTGTAAGCAGCAGCACCAACGATCATCATTTCCAGGGCCCCGAGAAAACTGAAAAAGTTGAAAGACTGAATGAAAATACGCCACTGTTGTCGTGAGGCAAGCTTAAATACTCTATCGTTATATGAGCTTCAAACGGAACCGGATTCGACATGCAGTGCCCGTAATAAGGTGTCAAATAGATCGCGGCACACAATACGACATCCTTTTACAATATTAGAAAGGATTTCCACACTAGTCCAAATAAGACTGAATGCGTATTTAAACAATAGATGCATAGAAAATCTTGCAGATGTATGATCATCATCATAAACATACAGATGAATATGATAAACTTAAGATTTTTGGTTAAAGCATACCAAGACAAGTTTACTGACAATACGAAATACAAGTAAAATGGAAGAGTAATTCTACGGAATACAAACTTAAATAAGTGTCAATGTATTTACCATTGACCATTTCACATAATTACATAATTTAAATTGAATTTTAGCTGTCACCAGGACGGATTCGTGTATTAATTCGTTACATCAGAATAATTGTCTAAAATGTCTATGTAATATTACGAAGGTGCACTATTTCTGCATTAACAACAAGAAACGTTATGTATAATAATAATAATAATAATAATACGTACTTTGTTACAAACAATAAACACCGGTATAAATTTTACAAAAATTATAACAACAATTCAGGGAAGATAAGTACGGAAAAGGTCTATAATATGACACACGCCCAAAGGAAAGCTCAATTAGTGCACAAAGATGCAAAGGTACCCCGAAGTTTAGCTGCGATCATCATTACAAAAGAAGCTTAATTAAATGCTCGATTAAAATACTTTGAATATATCGTATCTTTCAAATGTACTCCACCGTACTTCAATATTCATACTTTGAAAGCCTGATCTCACACAACACTACTCTTTCCTTCCGACTTGATTTCCGAGTCCCCATTCACCAAACATTCTTTACTATTCTCACAACCCTTCTTGACCGCCGCCTCCACTTTGGTAGAAACACTGTCATTCACGTCACACTCCTCGGCCTGTGAATTCTCCATTCCTTCTTCGCCAGTGTCGTCGTTGTCATTATTGCTGCAATGGCTGTTGAGGGCAGATGTCGTTGGCCTAAGTTTAGATTGATACAGTAGACGACGGTATCCGATCAAGTTTTGCCGTCGTAAAAGACGGAGTCCACATCTATACATTTTTGGCCCTGTGACACCACCTATACCACCACCATTGCTGGTGGTGCTCGTTGTGTTTAGCTCTTGGCTGAGTTTCTCTTTCCGCAACTTGAGAACCTCAATTTGTAACTGGAGTCTCTCTTTGTATAAGTTACTGAGTAAGTCCGACTCTTGAATGGCATTGGCAAAGTGATTCTTTAGTTTCAAAAACTGCGTCGCATGGCTTGCATTTCTGATGCTATTGAAGATGTCTCCTCCAGGAGAAATCTCCTCGGTTGATTCAGAGCACTTTCTGTTCAGGTTTGTTGTCTCGTCGGAATGCCCTCCGGGTGGATTGTTGATGTTGTTGTGATTGTTATTATGGCTTGAGTTGTTTGAAGTGGTGAGAGCTGGTCTCAGCGAGGCCGCGGTCGCAAGTTGTTGCAGGTGCTGAAGATGTTGTCTCTCGAGAAGCGCGGATGCAGCGACCGCAGCAGCGGCGGCTGGCCCATTTGTAATGTTTGCATTGTTCCCAAGGGATGACGAGTGGTGAAAGTTGGCAATCGCTGAGCTATGGCTGTGATCCCGTTTGCTGCTCAGCGTTCCCCCGTTCGCCAATTGTCCGTTGTAAGTGACGTACCTCTTTTCCGCAGCCATGGCCAACTCGACCTCTTCATCATCCTCCAAAAGCTCTTCGTCTTCATCCACAAGGTCACCACGAGCAATTAAATTATCCCTGTGAAGAAGTCCACCACCACTGCCACCACTTCCTGCGCCACTGTGATGACTCCGACCAGACCGACTATTGCTACTGGCATAGCTGTTTCTTGCGCTAACGTTTACACGAAGGTCCATCCCTTCTTGCTCATTTACACCAGAGTCGGACATGAATTCGGTGGCATTTCGGGAGTCACTCGACTCCTGGTCCTCTTCGTCCTCATCGCTCATCATCGGACTTGGAGGTCCATCCCCATGATTTCCGGAGATGATATGATTGTTATTGCTTTCACTCAGGGTGATTATTGGGGTGAAGTGAGCCGGGATGAAACTTTTGTCCTCCATATAGTCAGCGTACTTTGAAAACTTCTCCCCAGTCGCGTTTCCCAGCAGTCCTGCACTCAGGAGACTGCCGTAAATCCCATTTGACTGGTTATTGATGTTGCCACTAGAGTGAAGCTGAAGGACCCTTTGGCTCAACTCTGATATTTTTCGGCCATTTGTCCCTGAGCCTCCGCTAATGTGAATTTGATGTCTCATCTCCCAAACCTCCTTCTTGGCAGCGGTCACCAAATTCTTCCACTTTCTCCGCACTTCCGCCGGAGTTCGCCGTACGAGCGTATTATTCTGATTTAGATTGGCACAAATGAGACGCCAGATTTCCTGCTTCCTCAAGTTGGTGCTGGCGTCAGTTGCTTTGCAGGTGAGGATCTCCCGATGCATTGCGAACTGATCGAGGAGGAAGACATTTTCCGATTCGGTCCAATTCGGCTTCCTCCTCTCAATCCGCTTGTTGTCCCTGTTGCTCATTTTTATCGAGTCTGTGGGTGAGTACTTCATCACATCACTACCAGAAGGTGATGAATTGTGAGCTGCTCTTCGTGTTAGTTGCAAAATCGTGTCCATAATTATTGCACTCTAACGTTTCGCACTGGATGTTCCTTTTTTGAACGGTTCACTTCACTTTATTTTACTATTGGAGCAACTGTAACAGAATGGAATTGATCGATGAGACTAACATGACTCCCAAAATTTCGAAATAAATATTCGCAGAAAAATAAATAGTGCTTTCTACACGGTTTGGGTATTTTACACGAGAAAACATGCTATTTACAAATTGTCGACGCAACTACGCTGGTTCTCTATGCACTGCCGCTGAGTTTGTTGGGAACTAACTCAGGACGAAGCGGAGCAGCGTCCCCCACCTATCTGAGTCAAAATCTGTCTGACAATTGAAACAAAGCTGTTGGTGACCTCGGAATAAGACTCAACAGAAATTGTTGAACTCAGGAGAGAACCTGCGATGATCCTCTGACGGAAATCAGAAAATCACTTTCTCTTCAAGTTTGGGGTTTAGTAGTTTCTTAAAGTGTGATATGATTATGGACTATCTCTCACTGACTGACTGACTTTGGGGAGGGATGATTATTATGAAGGGACGTTACAATGATCATTCATGGTGGTTGGTCACAGTCAGCCTTGTTCTGCGTTTATGACGACGAGGATGCCCTTTGGTCAATGATACTGAACGAACCAATATTTTTTAAGTGTAGTCGCCGCTCATATATGTGTATCCACGTATGAATGAGTATAGAAATATGTATAAGTGTAAACTTTAGAAGATAACAGAAAACTGCAAATTGTAAATACACTTGTACGCAGGAGACGCACGAAAATTTCATATACATCTGATAAACGTCTTTGTTCAATTTCTTCGAATAACGTGTACATACCACCACGGTGCCTACAAAGACTAAATGCATGCATGCATTTGCACAAGGTAATCAACAATATTGCCATATTGCCTTCACGATGATAACATTGACAAAATGGACAACAACCTGTTTTAGGTAAGAAAAGACAGCTTTTCCTTTTCATCAAGTTTTGGGTTTAGCAAGGCAAAAGGGTTAACCTGTTTTTACGAAAAACTTTTACTTCAACTTAATGTATGCATATGGTTATTACAGTTCTCCTAACAATCACACACAGTCATCATTCATATACTAGAGGTACACATTTTATATATGAAATCTTCCAAAAAAAAACGTATGAGCACACACTATGCCGTCTTCACGTACTCACTATAGGGCACATTCATTATAGGCTTATATAGGCTAAATCATAAAAATGCAGCCCTCCAAGGGATTACTGTTTTGTGGTATATGCCAGTGAGAACAGACAGGTAGACTAATGCATAAAGGCAGCAGTGGAGGAGCACAGGTCAGGTATGCTTATAAAACCATATGGACTACCTCCGCATATAGTTTTTTTATTGCTGATCAGTATTTTTTTCTTCTTAAAGCAGAAAACCCGTTTTGCAGCTTATTTTGCTATTATGCTCTTACATTATCTGCTAAACATGATCATCATCGTCTTCTCATCGTCGTTGTCTTATTGAATTTCGTCGTGTCGGGGTCTACACACCAACATTATAAACTTTTGCTTACTAATCTCTTCTTTTGCTTGCAACACACACACATGACACACACGCACACATCACTTTTTTCTCTCTGATTTCTGCAAAAATTTCTGCCTTGCAGACTTTTTACGTTTTTTATGCTACTCTCTCAAAACGGCTTATTTGGTCAGTGAGAGAGAGAGAGAGATGGGAGTATAAATTGTTGTCTCCACTATATGCAAGTTTCTATAATATATACTTTGTCTTAAGTATAAGGAACCGTTTAAATGCATGCATAACACGAGTTGACTTACCTTTATCACCAAAGTATAAGACTAGGGTAGTGCAAAACTTGTAATTTCATGACTTACTGACTGACTGACCAAATGCTGGCATGATGGCACCAAGTCAAGTGCCACTGACCGCTGATGATTACCACTATCAAACTTTTTTAACTTGCAGGATTATTACCAAAGAATCTCATTTTTATGTTGTGACCAGTTCTACAACAACACGAAAGTGTCGTTGTTTCCCTTTCGTTTGATCATGATGATGCCTACCTGCAGAAGAACAAATTCGCAGATGTGCATCTGCATCAGTCTGACAAATGCGGTTATTACCTGCAAATGCGTCATAAGTCACCAGATCATGTTGCATTGCATTTGTTATAAATTATAGATATTCTTGTTTGCAGGAAAATAAGGGACCACAGGTAATTCAATTTTGATGTACGCGAAGAGGTGACGAATGTCTGACTCATTCGCGTACGAAACAATTTCCCCTCAAAGTGTGCTTAAATTTTAATTTGTAAATGTGTGGGAACTGCTTAAAATTCAGATTCTACATGTTTCTTGCTTAAACCTTTGAGCATTACTACCAATTACAGGTGAAAAAATCAATTCCAAATTAATTATTGGTCATTTCAACACGTTGGTTCTTCAATGGTGACAATGTAGCAAGAATAACTTTCCCGTGTGTCATTGATTCCTTAGAATTCATTCCTTGCCTGTAATACGACACTGGATTTGCACCTGGCTTCCGTTACTTGTGATAACACGATTCCAGATAAGCAACGGGACAATGAGGCTGTAATGAGCAATGACAATAATAATATGCACGTTATTGTTCATTGCATATAATATGTACAGGAACCCTCACAGATTAGTGCAGCTATTTGGCTTGGATTTCCATTTTAGAAGCTGCAAGTAAAGTTGCAAAACAGACAACGCAATAAACTGAGGCACATCAACAAAACTACAGTGATTAAAATTTGTGACTGCGAATTGGTAAGTAATCAGAGTCACATCATTGTACAATGCTACACATAGGTATTGTTAATAAAAAACAGGTATATACTACCCTACACAATGTGCAACAGGGCACACGTTGATATGTAAAACGCTCCCTAATATTATTTCATTCAAGAAGAAGGACCTTGCTCCCTTATAATGAGAGACCACTACTAAGGTGGCTTTCTGCTGAACATGTAATACGTACATACACACAAAGGCATCACCAGGTCATTGGATTTGAGCAAATAAAAAAAATCTTGTAGGATGAAAGCGAAATGAATAAAAAACGTATTATTATAATTTCTTGCAGAGCATCAACCTGCTCTTGAGTTGTGACTTTGCCTTTACCTTACCTTAAAGATGTGACGACGACGATGATGATCATGTTCGTTCAACCCCCCTTGCTGCCTTGCAACTTGCAAGACACACGCATTTCTGTTGCTGATGCTGTGTTATAATATCACAGAATATTTTAAGTTAGCATAAAGTTGACTCACCAAAAAAGGTTATCGTTACCCTTTTTCTTGAAAATCAAGTATCTTTCTCCCTTGGTGTTTTATTACCTTGACATGAGTTTCAGTCTGTTTTTGTTATGTTACCCCTCTTGAGGGCATACGAAAGGTTGGGAAGAGATTTCTGCTGTCCTTTCAGATTGCTGACTATCAAAAAAATAATGGTTTGCATTTGGACAAGAACTATAGTTTATGCTAAGCTGATTACTGTGTCTTTAACCGATCTTATTTTTTGACTGAAAGGTTGCGTTTATTGCAGTAGCTGCACAACTCCAAGCGTCTTACAAATAGTGTTTGACAAGATGATGTTTTCTGGTCAGTTATAGCTGAATATACCACGCGTGCTTATCGCGTTGGTTGGTAGGCCCATTTGCGTGTAGTCTGCTGTGCACAACAATTTAGCGAAATGCTGGTGCAAGTTAGTTTTCTGATCAATTTTACTTTTTTGTAGAGAGTAAATGAAAAGACTCGTTTTCGTAGATTGGACGGTAATTTTAACGCGCAATAATGACCGAACTGATGAGCGAGATGCAGTAGGCAGGTATACGACTGATAACGAATTTATTGCCGCGTTGTTGTGGCTGTAGCCCTGAGAAGCGTTTGGAATGATGCTGTCGTATGCAAATTAGCAAGATTTTCTAATGAAGTTCTCTTGTAATAATAAAAAGGTTTTAAGGGTTTCCGGTATAAGAAAGTCAATCTGAGTGAAGAGTATGGACTCGAGTTATAGAGAATCAGAGGAAAAGTGAAAAGCTTCTCTTCAAATCCAACTAATGCTTTGACTTTCTTTAGAAGTTGACTGCATGCACCTGCAGCTTAAATGTCTGACAGCTACCATATGAATAGGTAGACATTATTTGTATATAGTTTGTCGCTTAATGTAAAGATCTGTGAAGCTTTGAATTAAACGGGTGTGTTCGATGTATTATGATTGTCTGGTTGTCCGAAATTGATTAAAAACCGTGTTTTCTCTCCAATTAATTGTGCTGCAATTTATGATCGAAGAAAAAAGCACAATACAATTGTAAAATGCAGGAAAACGATTGTAAACCATTCAGGATATTTAGGAAACCTTCATTTTACTGACTGGTATCTGAACTTACTATTAGAAGCTACAAAGACAATCACCGTTTGTCTGACGCCTAATAATAATGCTGACAAGCTCGTCGGAGATTTCATATTGTTAATGCCATGCCTCCTGTGACAAACAAGCCGTAATAGAATCGGCGATTTTTGAAACGGTTCACAGGTATTGCTTACCATGCATCACATTTAACGTCACATCACATGTTCAGCTCACAATCAGAATTGTATGACTCGTTCTGAACTTGCTTATCAGATCAAACAAACCGATAAGAATTGCGGTTGATAACCTGTACTACTTAAAAATCAGGATATGAACCTCGCGCAGAAGATAAATCGTATCACATTCACCATTTCAAGTGAATCATGGCACTTATAACCACCAAATGAACCTTTTGGACAATAAGGACATCAGAAGTCGTTGGAATACTCCCGCACGCGTACTTTATATTGAAGTATTGCATACCGCCAGCAAATATCTCTTACTTTCAGTAATTCTGTTCACCAACCTCATTTTGTTATAGAATCTTGTCAAAAATTTACCAAAGATTGAAAAATACATACTATTCCTACGAATATTTTTATACTAGCCGGAATCCCACGAACGCGTTATCAGTGCTATCGACAACTATGTTTTCCAAGGAGGAAAAAGAAAAAATTGACGAGTTGCATAAGAGAGTTCAAGGTGAGCTCATGAACGAGGAGCAGAAGGAAGACAGTTTTCTCATAAGATGGCTACGAGCTCGAAACATGAATGTTGACAAAGCTGAAGACATGCTCCGCAAATCCTTGCAATGGCGACGCGAAACAGGGGCGGACACAATATTGGAGAAGGAGGACTTTCCAGATAAGTACAAGCCAAAGTTCATGTTCGGTCTCTTCGGTGAAGATTCAGATGGGTGTCCAATTCTCATGCTACCTGCTGGTCGACATAATCACAAAATGATTCTAGAAGCGGAAGGAATGGAAGCTTGTGTACGGTGGAATGTCGTATATGCGGAAAAGCTGATGAAACTCATACGGGATGCTAGAGAGAAATCTGGGAAACCTGTTTATACATACCACGAGATTATTGACATGGAAGGATATTCTTACAAGTCTTTTATGTACAAGCCAGCAGTCCAGTTTATTTTAGCATCGCAAAAGATGCTGGATGAGAACTACCCCGACATTCTCAAGTCTATCACGGTGATAAATGCCCCGCGCATCTTTTCCTTGCTGTATGCAATTATGAAACCTTTGACTCCCAAGGACACTCTCGACAAGCTGAAGGTTTTCGGATGTGACGAGGAGGTGTGGAAGAAGGATTTAGCCGAAAGGTTCCCCATGGATAAATTCCCTCCCCGGTGGGGTGGCACCCTTCAAGGATCCGATGAATTTTGTTCTCAAGAATCCGTCTGGTTTGATGGCCCTGTTCCACTGAAGAATTTTAAACAAGGTAATAATACATTATAGTATATACACTTGTCTAACCGAGGAATTACATATATACATTCATGTATGTTAGACAAGTGTATTGTACATGCAAAACATCGATACAATGTTATAATTACCTCATTGCAGTTCCAGAAGAAGACGAAGATGGCTTCTACGAGTTCAAAATCAGTGCCCGTGATAAACTACTGCTAGAGTATCAAGTCTGCAGTAAGACAAGAATTGACTGGAAGTTTAAGACTGAAAGTCATGATATTGGACTTGAAGTGAGTTTCTCCGAGAGTGACAGTCCGGCGAGTGATAAAAAGATAATTATACCATTGAAACGAGTGGATTCCCACAAGCTGACTCAAGAAGGTTCACATACTTTCAGTTCCAACGGCATCTGTTCATTTCTATTCGACAATCGGTACAGCTTAACCAAGTCCAAGACCTTGAAATATCAAATCAACACAGTAAAGATTCAATAAACCTCAGCAGAATTATTGGCCGTAAAATTCTGTCCGGCAAGAAGTGTTTTGCGATTATATTTCCCAATTACTGTGTTGTAAGGGGATTTCTGACAACGATAACCAAACGCATTCATAATAATCTACATTTTAGATCGAGGACTCAGCAACAGCACCCGACAACAAGTAGTAAAATGTACCTTGGCAAGTAAAAAAACAAGTGCAAGGCTTCTGTATAAATGAGGAAAAGCGATTTTATTTCTCATTTTCATAATAGTTAAACTTCCCCAAGCTTGCTTACATAACTTTGCTCACCTCAACTCCATAGGGCGAACGTTGGACTCGAAGCACGGAAGATTTTTAACGAGCTGAGAAGCTTTGTGGACATTATGAAACACAAAGCTTATTTGACTTTACTGGACACATTAACCCAGCCAGTTGCACGTTTCATTTTACATTTACACATTACATTCCAGAGGACAACTGGAAATAATTTCAAGGCATGCCCTTGGTATTGCAAAGGTGAGTATAAATCGGATAGTTTCAACAGAATTTATATTGTAGAGACCAATTCAAAAACGTTTGCAATAATATAGAAACAATAAAATGTAGTTCCCTGTTCGTAAGACGGTTAACTCTTTAACAAGTCTGCCAAGCAAACGTGTTAGCACGAACCACCATGAATGCGCTTCTCACGCACATCTGCGTGACATTCTCAATTTAAGTCAGATTTCATCCTTATATTTCGTAAAATTATAATCGTTATTCGTTGCACAACTTTGAGACGATTTTGCGTGCTTTTCATGGAATTTAGTGGAGTCAAATGTGCGTGAGGTAAGCTTAATCGTAATTCATTAGCATGCATGCAAACACGAAGTACTCAGCAACTCTTTTAAATAAAATATATATAATACACGAAATGGAAACGCCAACTATCTGTTCATCCATAAAGTATATGTGTTTATCATTATTCCAGCTTCAAGAAAGCTGAACTCCTTTGTGTCGTAAACAACCTCTTGCTAAGTCCACTAACAAAGGCCTGCCAATATGGCGTACGTACGAAAGCATTCTTAACAATCACTCGTAACAGTATAAAACTCTCATCAATTTATTGGTCGCCTCGTCGTCAGTTGCTGCAAACTGAATAGGAAAGTAGCAATACATGTGAAACAACTGAGAACGCTGAGTGAATCAACTTCAAGCGCAGTTGAAACTAACGGTGGGAAAATGTGGAGAAATCTTTGCATTGTGTGCATGTGAAGTGTGAGCGTTCTACATTTTTATTGTTGCGGCGTATAGTGCACATTATTAAAGCATAATGTTAATGATTTCGCCCCATTTGCTAAGGTTTGCCAAGACTTTGAAAGCATACTCCGTGCCTTCTAATGAACCTCAGTTTTAAGAGTTCAGAAATGCTAGGTTTAAACATTGCCAAGGTTTACTTTCGCTTTTAGTCTCAAGTGAGGAAAGAAGAGTGGAAGTTGGTTTCTGAAGCCCGTAAACGGTTATCTTCAACACTGGTGAAATGTTTCAAATCACTTCTTTAGAATCACTACGAATACAATGAATCGAAACCGTTAATTAAGTGATAGAATTAGAGCATACACATTGGAGTTAAAATGGTGGATGCTTTTGTGTTTTTCCTTCTGAAACTGTCACTGATAGCTCTCGGTTTGTGTTTCTTGATTGTATGCTTGTGCGTGTTTCTAGTTTTGAAGTGGTACCGCAAGTCAATGGAAATCAATCGAAGGTGAGAACAGAAATATATATTCACTGGATACAATTTTATTAGTGGAGTTCGAGAACAATGACGAATCTTCTTTACCCAGTCGTAGTGCATGTACATTACCGGTCTAGATTCCGGATCGTCCAGCATTCTGAATCAACTAACACAATACATTATAGCATCTGAAAAATCTAGCCGGTATTAAAAAATTATTAAAATACATAGTGGGAAGACAGCGAAGGCACGCCATTTTATGTTGTGTAATTAAGTATGATTTATTCTCCACGTTATTAGGAATTCAAAAACAAACCTCAATGAAATGGCGTGTTTTTCTCAATTTTATGCGTGCATAATTACGCACAGCAGCCAAGTAATATTTATTTATTTCTTATTGCAGAGTAATGTTAGGTCAATTAAACTCCATATGTACTACTCATTGTCATTGCTTAATCACATCATAGGAAAAGAAAATTGTCAGCATCATTTCCATAATTAGCATGACACGTTCCCAGTCGTAAAGAACCCACGGAACAAGCTAATCATCTACGTTTGCTGGTTTATGGTCGGACAATATAAAAATCAGTTGTGGTATAAAATCAATTATTGAAGGCAAAGGAAGGAAACGCCAGAATTTGGTCACTTCCCTTCTTTGATATCTTTCCAGACAATTAAAGGTTAAGTTAAGTGTCTGATTACAAGTTACACAATACCTTGCCAAATTAGATGTGTAGTATGAGGAGGAAGTATAAGAATTCCAACTGGACGACAAATAGCAGTTAAATACTACCTATTTACTATCTCAAGAAGGTGCATACCAGCAACGACTCTGAAAAACTGGATTAGTACATAAATTGAGTCTCCTAGCTTTACAGAACAAAGCATCTACATTATTTATTAAACAAACGAATGCGTTTAATATCATATCGAAGAATCCAAACATCCTTTTAGTCACCGCTAACACTCCGGAAGTCTCCACGCATTTGCATGTGCTTACAAGGACAGTAATGTGCTCACATCCGTCATTTCACCAAGATGCTCTATAGGCACTTTGTTCTCTTGATCTTCACACTTCATAAAACACCATTCGCAGGATCCCACAGCTCAGAGGGATGAAGGCGAGGCAAGCATTGTTCTTAGCAAATGACCACAGTTAAAACTAAGAGTACTACTTACCCCTATAACTACTCCTCCGTTTCCGCCATTAAAAGGGGAACGTGTAAGGGGAATCTCTGCCCGTAGAGAGACTTTTGACGTATTGGTGTTGTGACACCAGCATTTTCTCAAGGAATTGAGCTGACACGCATCTCTAAGAACGTGACTTGTAGGTAGGCTGTCAGTATGGTAGGATGAACACAATTGATGCTAAATTGTAATCTTGTCGCGCATTGCTCTTTACACTTTCATTGTTAACTACGTACTCTTCGCAGTAACACAATAACGCATGGATGGTCGTTACAAACACTTGTCAGTGTTTGAAGTGTATTCTGCTCTATTATGTAGTCCTAGTACAAAGGGGTGCTACCCAGTAATTTCATCATGCTATAATTTATATTCACAAATCTACTCAAAGCAGGTGTCTCTCAAGAGTTCTTAAGATAATTTAAAACTCTCGGTGCAAAGTGCACCCACCAAAAAGCCACAAGTGCTCAACTCACACTCACAGGGAGACGAAGTGATGTTGCTCTTGTTCATCATTGAAGGTGAAACCTCGTCGTGCCGCGTTTATGTGACTATAAGGGTACAAATGTGTACTATACTGATTAGAGAGTTGAGCGAGACAGCGACACTCTGAGGTTTGAAATATGTGCTGTCCCTTAATTCGCGTATTGCATTTTTCAATTCACAGTTTGAGATATAACTCACGTATGAGTCTTGCATGATGTAAGATAGTCAATACATATATGTGACCGACGGTGATGATAAGATGACGACGAAGGAAGTGAAAGTATACTAGTAGGTTAATGCCAATAATATATGTGTATCTTTTTTCATAAAGACAAATGCTGATATGATACATCCCTTTATGATACATAAAGGGATGAGTTCACATAATCAAAACCGTATGAGCATTTGTCTCGGATAGATTTGCTAAGCGGTTCAACATCGACTTAGAGAGTTCAAGACGTATGCTTCATCAGAGAGAATTGATTGCGCTTAAATCGAAGAGAAGCAATTTGTATTTGTACTTTTGTACATCTTGTAAAGTAAAGCATGCGTGCATCTAGGGAAGAACGAGTGTTGCTTGTTTGGAAAAAAACTTGTACATATACGCTAAGATGGACCTGAGGTACTCGTTTTTATGACTTGAAAAGAATTTGAGTGAAGAGTGAAAACGTAGAAGTGTATAGGTCGTTGGAGAAGTTGTCATACAACTTTCAATTTCAGTTGAGGTTCAAAAGCATTTCAAATGTTAATTTTTGGTTAAAAACAAATTGTTTTGTAACTAATGTACAGATTGCAGAGGTTTGCTTTGAAGTCCGTTGAACCAAAGCGTTGGTATCCCTTGTCGCTCCCACCTCGTCTGCGTGCGTTCAGTATTTCATTCTGCGGAGCTCATTTTTTATATTTGACTCGCAATAAACCAAACTTTAAATGCAAAAGCAGTAAAGTTCTCACAAAATTTACAATCCACATGCTTTGCTGAATGTATATACAAAATACCACAATGTGGCTAGTTGAATCCGAAGGTCGCTTGCGCTGCGTGAAGTTTCGAACCACAATTATCAAGCAAGCGCACAATAGGGCTGCTGGCACGCATTTCCAAAAACAGCCCTTGTCACTTGTTGCAAATTTCAATGGTTTATTTCTTAATTACTCATGTTGACATAATTGAAATTGTTATGATTTGCTCTGAAAAGCTATAGCATGGTCCATCTTTAACCTTCAAAAGTGAGTATTTCCACTCAATTTTCATTTTTATTCACATTCCTATTTAGACCGGCTCATTGCATAAAATGTGCTAATTCAAATGCGGCATTATGCGAAACTGGTTAAGTTTGGCAGGGTTCAAGTTTCAGTTCAGTCGGATATCCTTTAAAGTATGATTTAGTATTCGTTTTAACCTTCGTATGGATAAAAATAATTCCGCTCGTAAAACCACACATCTGGACGTTCTATGGATAAATGCGATGCATGAAAAGTTTTTTTGATGTATTCGATAAAAGATACCAACATCAAAGCCATTTGTTACAGTACAAAAAAAAGCTCTGCTGATGACTGTGATTTTTCAGGTATAATATGTTTAATATTTTTCATAAGTAGGTACTTGCATACACTTAGCACTTTAAGCAAAGCGATCATGATCACACAATATAATATATCCTGCAATCAATAAGTGATTAAATTAGTCTAACCACACACAAAATGCAACAGATCAACCGGCATTGATGTATTGACTAGTTTTAATCTGATTCCCAAATATACAGGGCAGAATGAATCAATGCGACAATTTGCATTGTTCAATGCAATTAACAATGCTAACATAAAAAATGAAAGAGCACGCGTCCTACGATGTGTATTATTATTATTATGCATACTCTTTATTCGTCTCATCTCATTCGTGTCTGCTACATGCATACTTGTAACACTGTAAGTTAGCATATAACACGGCATCTGGCTTTTCTTTTTTTTACACCCACATATCAATAATATTATCTGTTTTTCTTCACACATCATGATTACATAATCATTAACATGGAGTTTGTGTAAGCATCAAGCATAACTACGTTCTTAAATAGCAATACGTAATAGGCATACAAACTCGTACAAATATATCGCGAACCATTCACCAGAAAAAGGACGACAGTGCAAGAAAAGTTTTCTTCACAATACAATGCCTACTCGTACGTTAGGTTCATAACGCATAAAAATCGAATTCCCTTCAGAGATGAAACATGTATGACGACGACGAGTGATCCAAAGTAATAAGAATTGGGCTGTGATGTAAAATATTACATGCGCAACTACCAATACCGCGACATTCGCGTAGCACAGGTATATAATATAGTCTTCTTAATAGACGTGATTTCCGTATGAAAGCGCGCTTTGCTCGCACGATGAAAGAGTGATCATTAAACAACTATTGCATATTGCATAGGAAGTACAATAATAATCTATGTAATCGCTGAATTCACAGGAGCCACACTCAACTCTGATGTGTATGCTTGTAAACTTTTTAAAAAATGTATTAGTAAGAGGATGAATTTGACAAGGAGCAGGTAACGCTAAACGGAAATAGTTAGAGCTACATAACGTTGTGGCACGTTAGTGAAGTTACATTACATGAATACTACACATTTGACCAAATGTGTATGTGTGTGTGTGCAAATAATCAAACAGCTTGTTACGGAAATTCCCTTCTGCTGAATAGTTGTAAGAAAATGGGACAAAGTTTCTCTTGGGGCATTTACGTTGTATTATTTAGGCACAATTATAACTCGAGCTGAAAAACATGAAGTTTCTCAGAATATGACACGACCAGAGAGTTGATTCACACCGATACGCACACTTACAAACTCTCTTCTTCACTCGACGTGCTGTGACAAAACGTACTGTTTTTGGAAGGCTTTGTTAAAGCATAAATCAGGATTTCTTGATATGAGTGACATAGGTCTGCTCGAAATCATTTTAGTTGCCTTCTGCGGCCTCATATTGGTCTTTGCCATTTTGTTCATTGGCTGCTGGTGTGTCATAGCATGTGCTTTCTTCTGCCTGAAACGTTTCTACAAGAGAACGGTCAATCTTGACTCCATGGTGTCCGCAATGACACTAGCGTCCTCGTCCGATGGAGCCAGTGACGATTCTGGGAGTGATATTGAGTAAGACGTGTAACAACCTTTTCCTTAATATATATCATTGAACTTAGTGGAATTCGCTGGGTTTGAAAAAAGTCAGTCAACTATGCTAAGGCGATCATTACATATTATTGATAGTAGTAAGATTACATTTGCAAGGGGATTTGGGGGGGGGGGGGG
>JAHZMW010004315.1:0-13038 GCA_027743745.1 Alloscopus bannaensis | reverse complement strand
CTGGCCAAAAATTGATATCTGAATCTGTATCTCTATCTGAAAATTTAAATCTGATCTGATCTGAATCTGAAAAAACCGTATCTCTGATCTGATCTGAACCCGCTCTAGTTGCTCATTTTAAGTATGATTTTTATACACACTTGGATTAATGGATGAAACTGATGTTTTTTATGTAGTAATTACTCAAAACTTTTCATGGCATCAAAAGGAACAACTTGCGATGTCGGACGGAGCACTGTCTCAATTTAGGCAAAGCATCATTTGTCAGAGATAAGAAGGCATCAAGAATGCATTTACATACATACAGTGCATTGTCGGTTGTATTATTTCAAGCAGAGTATTGAAAATTTGATTTCTTGACAGCTTGGTGCATTTAGTGCATTCACATTCGTCATTAGTGCAATTGCAATACTTTCACAGACAAATTGTGAAGCTTGTTGTCGTTTTATATGAAAACAATCTGGATACGTAAGCAATGAAGCCAGGCCGTGGAGATTCAATATTATTACCATTCATACCCTTCCTCCTATTTTTTTTTTTTGCTCCGAGTAAGCTCAGTGAGAATTTATGTACTTCAATATTACAATATTACCCGTACAGTACGTCGACATGTGGAGGTATTAAAAAATTAATCATACGTACAATCACAGTGACACGTAGTCGTATGACTACAAAATTTGCCGAATCACTGTCATATGTAACCAAAGATTACTAATCATTCGAAGCAATAGTCAGCACACGATTGAGTTGTTTTTCATCATTGAAAGTAAAGATTCAACTCATTTTTCCACAATTTGGCAACTCAGTGACCAGATGAATTTGCACTTGCTAATCAAAAATGTCTGAAATCAAGGGATGCGGCAACATTGAATAACATTTCAAGTACCTTGAAAAGGATGGGGTTGCAGTGCGACAACTGAATTTACTGGAAACCTAGAACATAAATTTTTATAATTTGTCTGCCATGAAATGAAGGTTTCCAAAAATGATGGCGAAATACGCAGTTATTGTCCGCAAATTAAAGTGGGAACACTCCATACTTTTCCAGGAAAACAGTTAGCATAATAACTTGAGCATATATTTATTATTAAAATTTTTGAAACTGGAAGATCAAAACATACGGCTTATGCAAAATAGGTTATGACCTTGAAGGCCATATAAAAGTTAGCAAGATGTCCCACAGCAAAGGCAAGCACACGGCTGGGTTGTGGAATAAAGAAGATGATGTAAACTAAAGTATGGGCAATTCTTGCTCCAGCGAATATCTTGAAAACCAAGTTAGCAGTTACTGCATCAGGACGTGTCAAACAGTACAGGAATCCAATAATGAAGAAGGGCAGAATGTTCTCCAAATCATTGAGATGAGCCCTGAAAATCATAAATTATGACATGAATGTAATTTTTTTTGGTTTCATGAAGCAAAATATAAGAATACATTTATACTACCTTCGAACACGCTCCACGTCCGGATCGGTGTAACTGACGACTGCATTCTTAATAGTTTTTGCATCGTCTGGGTTGGCAAATACCTGGACATTGGGGTAAAGGTGAGAAATTAGGATGCAACTCGATTAATTAAAAAACAAATCAATTCAGAAACCAAAAATACGAACTGCAGAATTTATGAATTTTACCTTTTTAGAAAATCGTTGCCTCGCAGTTAGCAAAGACATGAGAAGCATTTTCACCACCAAAATCCCAGAGAAGAAGGCATAGGATTGAAGGACATCATCTGAAATATCGAGCTTCATTTTGGCACGATGATTTTTTTTAGCTTTTACAAAAGGTCGACTTAAAAAGAACCTGAAAAACCAAAGTTTCGAGTGATTAACCACACCGAGTATGTTGTACGCATGAATAAAAAATATCTCCTGTGTCATACCGATTGGTAAAGTAGGTTTCGTGTACTACGAAGTTTGAGCAGTTTGTAATTGAAAGCTATCACTGAAAGTCGTCCTGAAATAACTCGAGCTTTAATATCTCTTGTCCAGCACACCGGCACTCAAAATCTCGTAAGCAATATTATGCAGACGTGTTCTTCTCAAATTCTCTTATCTAAGAGTAAGTACCTAAACTTAAATACGAATGGTATTGATGGAAGGAGTGACCAGTACTCTCAACCAATTAAGTTGTTGACTCTCGATTGGAACTTGCTGGAGAGTTTTATACAATCTTATACACTCGCATGAGGGTGTCCAATGTCCAGTGCGTATAAATACATGAATGCATCAGTCTCCAAGGTTGATGTTACAAAAACACAACGACCATGCTCCAGAGACAAAAAAATCCGTAGCTTACATGTATGTGTTTGCTATACATAATGTGGAATGTGGATATGTATGTATTTTATTCTGTGTATCAATTCACATTATTGGGACTTGGCACCAAAAAGCATAGCGTACCGCTTATGCGTACGATTACGGCTGGAGAACTGTGAGTGGAGAGTTGTCCACAAACATGTTGAGATTCCAGAATCAACCATTCTCTCAACCGTGATATATAATTTTTATTTGTAATATTTTACGTAATTGATGCATCGCCTCAGCGAGTATAATTATGTGAAATACTGTGGGAAATAATTTCTTCTCCTTGAAACACATGAAATAGAAATACTTCTGAATGAACGGGTCATGACAAGTAGGTTAGTTATGAATTGTATGGTTTTCGTAGTGAAATAACATCATAGCTCCAAATGGGCTTCCTTGGTTAGACACAAACGAGCAATTTCTTCCGGTGTGACAGGATAAGCTATAAAAAATTCTTTTATTAAAAAATCTAGTCGTAATAAACAGTAATTGACACACTTGACTTTAAAAAAATCCAAACTCACCCATCTCAAACCATTCGGTGTTTCCAGCGTCAGCTCTGGCGGAAGCTATGGCATTTCGCATAGCCAAAACCACAGCAAAGGCGGAGTCCGTACTGGGTTCTCCAGTGGCTGCGAATACAAAAAAAAGTGAAAAGCTGACAGAAAGTTTTCGAAGTACCTACATTTCCGATATTCAGTTTACCCTTCGAACGTAGAACGCCATTGGGGTTTGGTGTATTGGTAAGGAGTGTAACACGGAAATCTGCTGGCAAGTCCTTAACCTCCGGAGGTTTGTAATCCTACAAGTCATCATATCCAGCAAGGTTTGAATTGTAATGAATTTTATAAAAAAGACAATCTTTGGCGTTTTTCATGGCTGAATTGAATAGTTTAGATGTCTCAAATTACCCAAGTTCCGTTAGTGAGCAACTTTCCAGTAACATTGTCATGAACAATTTTCTCCGTTGTCCAAAATCCCTGTCCAAACATATAAGCCCCTTCGATTTGACCTAAATCCACACCTGGGCTCAAACTTTTCCCGGTGTCTTCGTATAAATCGGTTCGTACAACCTTGAAAGCGAAGTAATGCACATTAAATATTCGAAGCTTTCTTAAATCAAAGGAAATGCAACGATTACAACTGCAAAACAAGTGAAAGAATGATACCTTATACTCTCCTGTTAAAACATCAATCTCCACTTCGGTAACATTCAGGACCCAGACATCGTAGCCTTTAATTTCATCTTTTGCAGTTGGCCTTTTAAATTATAACCGTTTCATATATTATACTTCTCAACCAGCCCTTCGCAAACAGGATACTTTATGCAAATTATATAAAAGCTTACGTGTATGAAGCAGACAATTTAACTTTAGCATTGTAAGCTTCTGCAATCAGTTTATCCCAGGATGGATCCTCCATTTTTTCCAAAATGGGACGCAGGTTCTCTCGAAGTTCCTCACAAGCCCGTGTAGCAGACTTTAAATGGAATTTTCATAAATACAAATAAATATAGCCGTTCCATTAGCGTCGCTAGTTTGCTTTTCAAAGTATACAGCTTACATAGCACACAAGTTCACTAGCAATAGATCCTCCCGAAGGGAAAGTATTGGCACCCACAAAATTATTTGTGGGTTTAATTTTAATACGGTCCATTGGTATTCCCAGAGCATGAGCAATTGTTTGAATGACCTAATTAGAGAACAACGCAATTCTGAAACCTTTTCCTTTTGAACATGGAAAAATAATACTTCTACTGCGAATCCCTTACTTTAGTGTTTAAACCTTGACCCATTTCAATTCCTCCGTGAGACACAGCCACATGCCCATCCATATGGTAAATGGCGATTGTGACTGGATAATTTGTGGCAAAGTAGTCAATCCCATATCTCACCGGATTGACAGCCATTCCCCTTTTCTTCCAGCGGTTTACCTAATATTTTAATCAGTAATAATTTCCCCAATCAAACTTGTCCTATAAGCCAAATAATGTACACCATTTAGTCCAAACCTTATTGAAGGCTTGAATAGCAGCTACACGAGCGTCATAATCTGCCGTAGCTTTCATTGTGGCAAACATTTCAGGAATCATGTTCACACGATCATAGATTGGAGCTCCGAACAAAAGTGGATCTCCGGTTTCCAACAGGTTCGCTTCTCGAACAGCAATCGGATCCTTTTTCAGATGATTAGAAATGTGGTCCATAATCCACTCAATAGCTCCAACAGCCTGAACGCTTCCTGAACAAATAAATGTGAATGACCAATATCAGACCTTTAATCGTACTAAAGCAATTAGTCTAAATGTGCAAAAGTAATCTATATGGATCAAACCTGGAGCTCTGCACGCAGTATTAGATGGTGTATCAGTTGTGACAAAATGTGTCTCAACTTCCCAGCCTGAGACCTTGTACACATTTTGAATATGACTCATTGCGACAAAGGACGTCGGCTCATTTCCAGTCCATCCTGAATCACAAGTGAGCTCCACCTTCAATTTACCAATTCTTCCGGTGTCATCAAATCCTACCTATAGGAGGTTATAAAAGCGTGACATTTGTACATCACTTACATACACGAATTGCCACAATTAATTAATTAAACTAGTTGATTACGTCGTATGTTATATCGTAAGGCAATCGCTTTCCCATCATTGTCATATTCGTCTCCAAGTCCAGGATTATTCGAACGGGGCGATTTGTCACCCAAGTGGCAACAGCACAAGCGGACGCAATGAAAGCAGGTCGGGTCACTTTTCCCCCGAATCCTCCACCAACTCGGCGTACTTGGACATTGATGGAATTTGTGGGCAGGTTGAGCACACTGGCGATTGTGTTTTGAGTGTGGTCCATCCACTGTTAACAGCAAAACCTTTTACAATTTACGAAGCTTAAAAATAAGCTAAGTGCGAAACGCCTACGTACTTGTGTGCTACAGAACACGTCAACCCCATCCTCACGAGGGTGGCAGACAACGCTCAAGGTCTCCATGAAAAAGTGGTACTGAGCTCCAAAGGTAAGATTGCCTTGAAGATTGTGGGCCACTTTAACGCTTTCCACAGGCGGAGAAGAAAAAGTTCCATGAGTTTGTTGGGCGTAGGTTCCTCCAGCTTTAGCCTTCGAAATGGCATCCTTGATGTTGACCACAGGCTTTGTAACGTTGTCATACGTCACTTTCACCAGCTTCGCGGCTTTCACCGCGACGTCCTTCGAAGTGGCTAGAATCAAACCTAGCGACTGGCCGTGATAGGAAACCTTATCTTCTGCGAATACCTGTCGTAAATATGTTCAAAGCATAAAATGTAAAAAATACAACTGAAGATGAAGTTGACCTGAGGTACAGTAAGGAAACAGTTACCGGCTCAAAAAATTTTATCGGCCAGAAATTAAACTTCATTGCGTTGTTATCACCGGGGACGTCTTTAGCCGTAATGAGGCGTACTACGCCTGGGATTTTCTAAAACATAAGTAACATTAGCATGATTATCATGCAAAGTTTACAGTTGGAATAACGGTATTTAAAAAAAAATACTTACAAGAGCGTCTGAAGCATCAATGTTTTTAATGTCGGCACAGGCCACGGTACTTTGAACAAAGACTCCGAATAGTTCATCGGGTCGAAAAGGAATGTCTCCAATGTATTCCGCCTCACCTTTAAAGAGAATTTTATTCAATTACTTTGCAGTAACAAACTTCCTTAAAGTAATCGGAAAGGAGATGAGGATGTTGGTTATTTTTTGGTAAAATACATACCGGAAGCTTGAATGCCACCTTCGTACTTTGGAACAGACTTGTAAAGAGGTGTGTCCGTTTCACCGGTATCTGTAACCTGCTTTCCTGTTAATAACTCACGCACTATGTCACCAGCTCCGGATTTCAACTTTTCCCCAACTTTCTCTCCAACAATTTCCAGAATTGTCTTGAATGACAAACATAACTTTAGATAATCCATCATTTAAAATAAGAACCAGTCGATAACCCTATTGTCATACTTTGTACAACAGGGATTTCGTCAACTGAATGCGATACTCTGGTGAAGCTTCCAATGGTCCAGCTTCCGGTTTCACTTCGCTACCCAAAGCTTGAAGGGCACTTTTCACCACATTTACATCCGAGAGACTTTTGCCTTGTAAACTCTTTTCTGTGGATGTGGCATGGTGCTGTACGAAAGTAGGGGATAGGAAGTTAGGAAGCTCGGTTAACAAAAGTAAAATTAAAGTAAGAAAATGGAGTTAGATAATTATGAACGTACAAACGTGGAGGAAACTCCTCCAAATACAATCCTTGGCTGCTCCTCCACTGTGAAACCATTGCTCTTGTTGACTTTCAGCAGCATTGCGGCATTCACATAAGCATGGGCATTTTGATACCGTCTCGTGATCTTCAAATAAGATTTTTTAACGTTATGATAATGATTAATTCATTAGTAATCACTGGTTTAAAAAAATAAGTAAGAAAAACCTTGAAACTTCGGAAATGGTAGCCTTCACGCTTAGGCAAGTGAATAGACGTAATCAACTTTGCCGTCATATCTGTCTTGAGAAAATCGATCATCGACACGGTTTTGGGATCTTCAAGCTTGATCTTATCAGAACTGCCAATCGGGCACTTTTTACCACCCTTGAGTGACGCTACAATACATATTATGTATGTGATTTGCATGTCTTCATCAAAAAGATTCGGTCAGAATATCATAAAAACAGCATTACCAATCGTTACTTTCGCTCCTAAAGCTTCCAAAATGACGAAGACATCGGACGGAAAGTTTTGATGTGAATGTTTAATCATAATGTTGCCGGAAACTGTTCCATTCTAATAAGGATACAGTTTACAATAATGATATAAAAATTGCAAGCTATAGTATCAAATAAAGTCACTATATGTATATATCTTACGTTTCTGACGGAAACATTCGCAACCCGCTCCAAATGAGTGGCTACCCGTTGTCCATACTCCAAACCGGGAAGCTCGGCAGATTCCTTCAGTAAATTAATCGCTTCAGTAAGTGTAGTGCCGCCACCTAAAAAATTAATGTAATTCTTAAGCCTACAAATGCTCTAACCTTCTAGATCATTATGCTTAATGTGGAGGAATCTAATTTGTACCAAGAATAATTCCATCTTTATCAACAGCACTTTTCTTCAGCTCTGGTATTCCATTGATGTTGATAAAGAGCTTGTAAGGGCCTTCGTTCTTAAAGATACCTACAATTTGAAGAAAGTTGGATCAGTTATTTAATTTTTCCACGGTTCATGATTATGTGAACTGCTGTGTACCCAACATAATTTGGACTTATCAAACTTATAATCACTAACCGGTGCTTGTATTTCCAGCCACAAACCGATAAGCATCCACGCTACTCGCGGCCGACAAAGCGCTCTCCACAGTTGTCGCCGTTATCCAGCTCTCTCCAGTCGATAATTTTAGAGTGCTTGGTTCAACAACTCTGGCCTGCTTTTTGCATGCCACGTGCCCATTTGCGTTGGCTTTCTTGAGTGGACAAGTCCCACAATCCTGTTAAAAAAAATCGGCAAAAATTTGAAATCCACAAAACCTCATTAATTGTACAAGAATTGTCGCAGTTCTGCTTGCACATGAGAATCTAAAAATTTACCTCAATATCAACACATTTCTGCCGCAATTCGCTGGATGCATCTGAAGCAAACGATTTGAAAGCGTCAAGAATGGGTCGGTAGCCAGTGCACCGACAAATGTTTCCATCCAGGTTCTTCTCCACATCTTCCATTCCAATGTCTTTCTTTGCCCCAAGCAATCTGTAATGTATTTAGGTGTAGTTGACGCTTCATTAATCCTTAAAATCCATCACCAATGTTTTAAGGAATCATACAACTTCAAAGGGTACCTACCCATGCATATTCATAACCATTCCCGGAGTACAGAATCCGCACTTTACCGAAAATACAAATAATACAATGAGCTCATTGTTTCCAATAATTGCAAGCTTACTTTTTTTTTTTGGATAATAATGTACCTGAGTTCCATAAAAGTTGACAAGCCTGTTTTGGATAACGCTGTACCCTTCATTTTTATTGCCAAGTCTCTCTACTGTAGAAATATCCCAGCCATCACAGCTTAAAACTGGTGTCAAGCACTGCAATTTAGTGATTTACCAATATCATACCGAATTACATTAATGTAAGAAGTTTTGGGGCATTCAGCCTCAAATCTCATACCGAATTCACACTTTTGATGACTTCCGAACCGGAATGCGGATCGATCACTTTGACCGTCACTGTGCAAGCACCGCAACCCCCTTCTCGACACATAACCTTTGTCCCCTTGAGGTTTGCGACATCGCGGATGTAATCTGCCAAAACCGTATGCGCTCCGATTCCATTTGAAGAGCCGTCAACTATTGTAACCAATAATTCTTCGTAAACATTTGGAAGATCAAAAAAATGTATGCAAATACAATTAATGTAGATTTTAACCTGTATGTTTCTCCCCATTTATGTGGAAGACCACGGAGGAATTAGTATCGGTGGCAGGTTCCCTATTAGTCAAAAGTTCAAATGCTAGTTTCAAAAACCGAAATTTTAAAGCCTATATGAAATACGCATTTTAGCGTTAGTATAAACGTACCCCTTCACCATTTTGATTAGCTTCCTGTTTTAAAAGAACTCTAAATTTTAGTGGTAAGTCGTGGTGTTCGTTGAACAACACCGAGTGCACAACTATTTTCCACTTCAGTATCGGCATACATTGCCAAAGCACATTAAGCAATGCTGGGCAAGTCAGACCAAGATTTGTTTGAATAAAAGCATTAAATTTGCATGTCATGATAGCTAGGTAAACTGAAGGATATCTCATACGAATCTTGAGTTTGCATCCATGGATGGGTCTTGGTTTGGTTTCCAACATTAGAGTTACTTTACGCTTCACAATATTGTATTTAATTTTTATCTTTGAGATAAAAATGGCAATCTTATTACATGCCACTCAGTCATTGGGAACATATCCGAACCGAAATGTGTATGTTGTTACTTTGAAATGCGTGGAGTGTGAAGGCATATTAGCATTCACTTCCACTTCAGCTCAAAGAGTTGTCCTTGATCGTCACACTATACAGAGCCAACTTCAACACATCTTCTTGTCGTGGATGCTGGCTGAAAATGCTGGAGGTATCGCAACATAATGTTAGCTGAAATGGTTATGGGACTTTTTAGAATAATATGACCTTCACCCCAGACCAGAACGAGCGACGGTGCTATATGAAGTACAGCTAAATGCAGTACAAAATGATGATTTCTGATGCTTCAATTAGATTGCGTTCCAGTAGGCAGCATTTTTTATTCGCAGCTTCAGCTTGTCTGCTGAGCTGACCTTGAAATAATATACGACGACGAGTGGGGTGTATTTACCATTACAAAAAATTACGTTTGGACTGAATGTCAATTTAGCGACTTGTTTGACAACACTGAGATATGTAGCTTGCACGAGTTATGTCAGATGCCAATGCATTCGTTGCAACTGCAAACCCACTACAAAATACTATACACACTAATTACGATAAAATAAATATTAACCAAAAAAACAGCGTTCAAATCAACAATGGTCTAACCGTATTCTTGTTTGTGTCAACCATCGTAGGTATGTAATAATAAATGCAACAAGTGAATATTAACGCACCTAGAAAAATCTGTAAAATGTAAAGGCATTCCGCTTTA
This sequence comes from Alloscopus bannaensis, assembly GCA_027743745.1. Classification (NCBI taxonomy): domain Eukaryota; kingdom Metazoa; phylum Arthropoda; class Collembola; order Entomobryomorpha; family Entomobryidae; genus Alloscopus; species Alloscopus bannaensis. Next base: position 3,045 of record JAHZMW010004315.1, on the reverse strand, counting down.
CTGCATTAATCTCAGGGAGAGAATACTGTTTGTGAATTGCTTACACAATATAACATTTGAATAATCTTCTGTGCAGCTACTAATTAGCGCACTCAGCATGCATTCAACAGATAGTAGATATCACAATTTCCTTCATTTCCCAGATCACCAATCCAAATTATCTAATTCTTTCTCAACAGTTTTGATGTAGGCTTGATCACGGTCGTAGCGCGTGAGTTTATGTAAAATAGGACAGTCAACACTGGTACACCAGTGATCTGCTCCGGAGCAGTTTTTGCATATCTGCAAATCATTAATAGCATTTCACTATAAAATCACAAATTAGCTGACGAAGATCACTAAATAATTAACTTGCATTGTTCATTACTTACCTCAACACATTGGCTTAATTTAGTTTTTGACTTTCGGACAATTTCGTGAAGATAAACTAATGTAGCTGTTCCATCATCCATACAGTTGTTGCAAACTCCGCGATCAGTACGTTCAACTCTACCGTCGCATTTAAAGCAATTTTGATGCAACACGTAATGATCAAGAGTGCCCTGCCCTTTCGGCTTCTGATTATCGAAAACATTTCTCAAATACTTTCGAGGTAGGCGCAAGTACCTAGGAGGGTAAACGAAATGTTAATAATAGTTCCGCAGTATGTAGTATCGATTTTTATAAATCGGTCGAAGAAAATTACTTACCATTTATTAGCATCCATTCCTGCCAGTGTAAAACACCGATTTAACGCTGGAATGATGACTTTTTCGATGTAGTAGTGAGCGTTCAGTCTCATGGTCGGGTTTGCAAGAAATTCCGAAGGCGTTCGAACAAGTCTTATTAACGGCAGCGTCGAGTTTCCGTAAATAACAACGTAAGGAACTCTTTCAGAGACAAGCGGTTCCGCTCTAGGGTCGTGTTCCACCAGTCTCCTATTTAAACAGTACATGTTAACAGCTAATTATAGCCGAATGAGTTTTATCAAATGAGGGTTTAGAGAACTCATGACGGTTACCCACTTGGCTATTTCTAGTGCTGGTACACAAGCTCCAGGTTTATAACCTTCTCTGCCTCTGAACTCGCGTGCAAATATGTAATCTTGCATGCTAACGCGTCCTTTAAAAATCTTCTCGAACTGCATTGTAACGTAGTCTTGCACTTTCGTTCGGTTATCGGTTGAGAATAAAACGTGAAGAGCTTTCTCCAGTATCTACAAAAGATTAAAAATAGCAACATTATGTTAGCTATTTTACTAACGAGTAGGTCTGACAAAATCATCTAGTACAATTATAATTTTACGTACTTTTCTAACAGCTGGACAATACAATCTGGTTGCCACATTCAATCCTACTATTATATATAACGTATTTGGTAAAAGTCTAGCTTTTGGTACCTCAACACACGGCATCCGACCAGAAAAATTAGCAGATGTATAGCCATAAGTGACATTTGCGATTAATTTGAGGGCCAATTGCCTGGAATCTAGAACTTTTTGTAAAGAAGTGCCTTCGTTTTTCCATCGCTTCATTGCCCGTTTTACCATCTGTCTTGTGTCCAAAATTTGTTCCAACATATCGGGAAGTACGCCTTTCACCACCGATTTTTCTAGAAACGCCACACCCGCCGGAGAGATGTGGATGTTGCTTTTTAGCCTTAATAAGTCAGATGGAGAAACTTGCTGATCAAGACATCCAAGTGAGAAGCGATCCATACTAAAATTTAAATGAGCAACATCACAGGTTTTTGTTGTTACAGCTGCATTATAACAACTTGAATTGATTTTGTTATTACGATCCTAAATGCTCCACTCTGCCTAACAGTGATGCGTAATCGTAATTGTACGCAATCATCATTGACGGATATAAAGATTGGAAATCCAAAACAGCCACTGGATCCGTATAATATCTGCGAGTTAAAAAACATTTTAAAATTAATCAGTCATAATACCTTGCTTAGATTAGGAAACGACGCGTGGCGAATTTTGTTAATAACATACTTTGAACGAGGTTCCATAATCAAAGGCAAAAACTCAGGAGCTCTCATCTTGGCTCGCTGCATAACAGTAGGTGATGGAGCAATTAAATCTAATGGTTTCGTTGCTCTCAGCATCATTGATTCAACACGAAACTGGAGTTTCAAATGAAAACCATATTTAGAAGAATTGATACGTATGTTATTGAATCCAATTTCATTCAATTAAATTAACCTACCTGTGATCCTCGGGATAGAACTTCGTAAAACTGAATTCCAAACACTCGGGCAAGTTCTGACGTTCGATTAATTAAGTCTAAAGTATCCATCATTTGAATGACGCCTCGAACTCTTGTTATGTAATACTGCATAACGATAAACCTGGCAATCATAGTTCAAAAATTAAATTCTACATTCTTACAACAATTTTTTATATTATAATAAAATCTACTGTTCATTTCACACCTGTTTTCTGTCCGCAACCAGCAGTCGCTCAATTTAGCAAATGTGAATTTGCAAACACGCCTACGGAGAATGTGGTACGCTGCATTTTCAAACGTGTAGCTCTGAACGCTTATCTAAAACGACAATTAAGCAACATTAGATGTAGAACAAAGAAATTAGTCAATTATCAGTAAAAGATATTGTGTACATGTAAAATAATATATTTACTTCGTGTCGCAACAGACGCCAAAGGTTGAGCACTATTCTCCCACTAATCGTACCATTCCACTCCTCCGATCTTCTGGAAAATTCCTTTGCGCCATTTTTGGGCTCCTGAGGCAGGACACGAGACAACTCTTGAGTCATGTCTTTTCCAATGTGATAGCCTCTTTGTATTACGTATCCAAACGAGAATTTTTCCACCTAGAATATTCAAAAAGCGTCAGTACATTATCCTTTGTCGCGAGTTAACTTTACTAAAAGAACTGCTGTTGTAACATTGTATAAATTACCTCATAGCCCACAAAAATGTCAGGATCCCATTCACGTACCAACTCAAGAAACCCGTCTATCAAAGCAATTTCATTGTTGTAGAAATTGATACTCTGAGTTTCTGTGATAACATCCGATGGTTGGCCTTCCAGC
>JAHZMW010004314.1:0-26177 GCA_027743745.1 Alloscopus bannaensis | reverse complement strand
TCCAAGTTTTCTCCATACCCTCCAAGTTCCTTCCATACCCTCCAAGTTCCCTCCATACTCTCCAAGTTCCTTTCATACCCTCCAAGTTCCCTCCATACCCACCAAATTCCCTCCATACCCTCCAAGTTTTCTCCATACTTTCCATACCGTCCAAGTCCCCTCAATACCCTCCAGGTTCCCTCCGTACTCTCTTCATAGCCTCTAATATCCCCCCACTCTTTATACCCTCCAATTTAATTGAAACCTGAAAATTTGACTATTTTTACATTATCGTAAATGTAGGATGACTTATCGAGCTACCCGTGAGTCTCGAAAAGTTTGAAGAAGCGAGTATTTATCGATTCACCGTTAAGACTCGACTCGGTAAAGGATGCCTACACACACGTTACAGCGAAGACATTCTCCATTATTCGCAACCGCATTTGCGTAGTAGCGGAAAGCACTCTGTTCCCTTCCTATCTTTTCTTCCTTTTATTGAATGCTATATTTTTACATCACTTTTCAATAAAGAAAGAATCCCTCATTGAAACTTGTCTCAGATTCTCGGATGCATACAGGCATAAACGTATTATACCCATTCGATTGACCCAGATTTTGAGAAAATATGAGAGCACCTTCGTCTTCGCAATTTCTTCAATTCCACTCCGAACGAGCAAAAAAAAATTCAGATGTTTCTCATACACTCTGAATATTCCACAGTGGCATGTCTAGGATTACGTTGTCATTACATTAGAGGAAATAACTTTGAAAGCGCACACATTTCCTTATATACGCGCAAAAAATATTTTTCTCAGATGTATCCAGCGTTTCGCAACAAAAGAGAGGTTGATAATATTATGTGCGAGTGAGAAGCATCCAATCTCGATTCATCCATGTCGCTTTCTCTCTGACTTGGTTGGAGCTATGCTGTAATGCAATATAGAGTCTTTTTTGTTGTATGTATTATGAAGCATCATCATCATTATGCTGTTGCAGGAAATCTCCGAGAAAAATGCCTTTGTGAGAGCTGTTGAGCACACATAAATGTAAATCAATGTACGAGTTATGATCCTCCGCTCACAATCAATATTATCCCATATATAACAAAGGATGATGAGGATACAGTGTATGAATCATTATTATGGTGTTCCAACTCTATATGCAAGTTTTTATACCGTAAGTTATGTAGGATCACAACTCGTTGTTCCCCGTTTCCTATTTCCGTTGACAGAGTTATTACGCCATCTCCCATTCTTCGCTATTTTACTTCTGTGTGAGTCCCGATTTACATGTAATGCATTTCCGCGGAATGTGAGCGCTCTCGTGGTATGTGTACAAAAAATAATACATCCCGCAAAGCACATAGTGCTGACACAAAGAAAATTTTGGAGAGCTCTATAAATTTGCATCTCTTTGTAGTGGCTTAAAAAGGATGGTGTGCTTCACTTCCGCGCGTTTAACCGCACTACCGTATTTTCCCTAAGCTGAATATGTAGTTATTTTAAGGGTTGCAGTCATTTAAAAGACGTACATGATTTGATGCGTTGTAAACGTTATTCCGAGTTAACAATGTGCCTAACCGCTTGCAGAATGCAATTCCAAAGAAAGTTGAGTCAATCCACTTTATTTTCGGAGAGAAAATTATATAAAAGTCACGAAGTCACGTGGATCCAGTGCGTAGAGTACACGCTTTAAATTGATAGAAAATAACATCAAAGGATCCTTGAAGATTGGTGGCCTTGGTACAACGAGACGTGGTAAAATGCAAACAATCGCTAATTGTACCACGATTTATTCACAAAGTAAGTATCCTCACTCTGAAAGTGATACGAATGGCTATTCATTCACCTTTTGTTGCCTTTGAATGCTGAGTTCAAGATCCCGACTTTATAAACCTTTGGCTATACCAAATGTCTTCCCATTGATGATCTCGTCCTTTGTGAGAATACAAATGGAATATTCTAAGAAAGAAAGAAAATATATCTATTATATTGTAAGGATCAATTGATTTCCTTTCTATTCCTTAGATCCTTTCACCTACAAAGAAGAGCCTTTCATTCCAAATGTTACACTCAATATTATTCTCACAAAAGCGCAGTCATGTAATATTCAACGCGAATACAGTCATCATAATGCGTAGTGTGCAGTAGCAATAGAGAAGTAACATTTTACGGCTGTGCGCAGTGCAGTAACGATAAAAACTCTGAAAAATGCGTGCCATCTCACTCTCTTTGGTGAGCCCATTTTAAAACGATAATCTTCCCTCATAATGTTTCCGAGTTGACGGTAAAAACTTACTTTGCAAAGTGAAATAAACTTTTCAGAGCAAACCATGCAATCCTAAGTTGAAAAATACACTAATGTGCTTCACAAAAAGCGTTGGAAACTTGAGAGCATGTCTCGTTGTTTCCGGCATCCTCTTTTTGGTGACAAACGCATGTATTCTATTATGGAAATAGAGGACTTGATGCGTCAACACAAAAGTGCGTTTCACTTTGAATGGCAAGTTAAAACGAGAAGATTACGGGAGTGTAATGGAGATGACGAAATATTTAAATGTCTTATTCCATACCACACTCTGTGCTCTCCTCTTGGGTGAGTGTGCAACTACTTATTTTACTCATGATGACGACAACGATGATGATGTTAGTCTTGACGATGATGATGACAAGGGGAAAGAAGATTGACACGAGAGAGAGTTGGAAAAAAGGGTAGCTCTGTAAAAAAATGCTCAACTTTGTGACTCACGAAGAAAGCGCGAAGCCAGACTCTAACTCTAGTGAGCCAAGATGAAACATCCGCAGCCCATACACAGACTCTCCAGAGTATTTTTAAAAGATGACAATGAGGTAGAAGAATAGGAAAAGTGTACTCATTCACTCGAAAGAATAGACTGATCTGCTTGACTAGAGGGAAAGTATAGGAGAAAGAAGCTAGAAAAAAAAACGTTGCAGCAAACACATACATTCAGCTTTCACTCTATACATGGATATAGTGAGCGATATGGTCGATATAGTTCTTGTGTGCGGTGATGGTGATGTGATTTTCCCAGTGTGAGTCTCAGTCTTTTGATGACAATGACACAATACGTGACAGCGAATTTTTATGGATGAGCCTCCCAACTACTTTTTTGTTCATTTTTTCTACAATACGTGTGTTCACTATTCTCTCAAAAATATAAGGGTAATATGCTAGTTCAGCGTGATGTGAAGATGATAGCTTGTGGGAGAAATTTCATGTGTTACAAGTTTCCTACTTTCACATGTGGGTTAAGCAGGTGAAAAGAATTTTGTTGAAAGTCCGTGTACAACATGTGCACACGCCATTGTGCTAACTCGTGCTTTCTCTGATCTACATAAAGTACATTTTTTTCAAAGGGTTTACTTCTTTGCAGGAAAGGAGGAAAAGAGGGTCACTAAAGTACAGGAAGACGCACGTCCTTCACTCTGTGTTGAAATATTCTCAAATAAAAAAGTTGATGCTCTTCTATATCTCACGTGAAGTCTGTCCCTCTAATATCCATTTTTGGAACACGCTTCCTCCTTTGTTGTCCAACGCTACAGTTTTCGACTGTTGAGCAAAGTGAGAAGTTTACGGAGTCGTAAAAGAGAGAGTAATCAGTTGGGACACGACATGAAACTTCACTTGCTTAAATTTTTCAACCAGGGAGCCTTTTTCTGGGTCTCCATTCAAATAAACACTTTGTACGAGTTACTCTTTACGCTTAACATCTTTCAGTATCTCTTTCATAAGAAGTCGTCTGAATTCTTTTTAGTTTCGGACTGCTCGCTGTTAAAAGAAAGCGAAAAAGATGCATGAGGCCGTCAGATGGAGAGGAGTCTAAAGGATCGGAGGCGACACCTAACTTATCATGTCTTTATGGCTTAATGGAGCACATTCATTTCTGAAAGAGAAGAAAGAAGGTTTAAACTATACCTTTTGTTTTGCGCTTTACTTCTCTGCGCAAAAACGTAGTTGCAGTTATGTAGCAATTGTGGATTATCTGTAAATGTCCCATTTTACTCTTGTTTGCCATTGAAAGTAGCGCACGCGATAATTGATAAATATTGCGTAAAAAGGTGGAAAACGCAATTCCAAAAACTCCAGTCATTCCCCAAAACTCCACCGCAAATGGTATTAGTGCGCCAGTGGTGTGGAATTCCGCAGTCTTTCCATTCCTCTCAAACGATTCTGCTCTCAAGGACCTATTTTTAGTATTCGAAAATAGATACATTCGAGGAGCATACAACTTTGTATCTATTATCTCAAAATAAGCCATAATATCGTTGGGAAATTCAATTAGATTTGACTTGAAAGGGTGAGAGAGGATGGAAATGCGTGGTGAAATCACTTTACCACATTCAACTTTCCAATCCACTCTTCCATACATTGGAGAAAATGGTGCCTCAAGGCAATTCCAAAGTGTGTGTTAACAACACTTTGCCATAAATAAAAAAATGGAGTTTCGTCTCAGACTAGCGTTACAAAGACAAGAGAAAATGCGTGACTCACAAAACGAGGAGCCATCAACTTAAGTCAGAATCACATTTGGATAATCAAGGGCAATTTGCACATCGTTATTTTATCGATGCAACCATATTTTCTAAATGGGCAAGTGAAACGCAAGGCAGCCACAAATTCAGGAACACTCTTTATGTTCCACGTTGTTGTCCCTCCGGGTTGGGAAAGCAGTTCATAACTGAACTCATACAAGCATAAAATGCAAAGCGTGATGACGGTTATATACTGTGTATGATCATCAACGCATAAGAGTTGGAAAACCGCAGTGAAAGAGAAAATGTGCAGGAGGAAACCCCAGTAGTCCAGCCCTTTCGAACGCATTTTCTTTCACACTAAATGTAGTAATAATGGAGTGCATTCATGCAGAACGACAGAGAGTAAGCAATCATCGGTCTAGAGTGTGACTACAGCAATGCCAACATGATTATTATTCTCGCAGTAAAAAAAGTGAAAGTTTACTCTGTGTTCCATGCCTCCATAGAAGTTGGTGTGCCACTGCACATTTACACAACATGCCAAATTGAGCGCTGTACACAAAAATGACAATTGTGGTATGGATGGAGAAAGCGTAATAAATTTTAAGATAATCACAATAATCGTCTGGACCCCCCAACAGAGAGTTTGTATATGGCAATAATGATTTCAGGAATGGTGTCCCATCATCCGTGCATTTTGAAAGTTGGAAAATTATCCTTTCATCTACATCCATATTCCAAAATACACACACTCGTTCGAAAATGTGTAGAGTCTAACGTGTTGTGTGTTTTCTGACTAAGCACGTGCTCTCTCACACAATTCCAAAAGGATTGCCGAAGGCATACGAAAAAAAGTGTAGACATGCACAAAAACGGCCCATTAGCGGTACGAAGACCATAAAGTTCAATTAAAATAGCAATGGCATCACCACCACCAGCAAAATTTCCCCATTTTCTACAAACGATTATGAGCACAGCCCGAGTTAGCAGTCCTGAAATGATTGCTCTACACACAACCCACTCTCTAGTCTGGATCGTGCATAAAATCTTTGGATAAAATGCCCTTCTTGTCAAAGAACTTGCCATTAACAAAGGCTTTTCGAGGAGGTCATTACAGCCTGTGTAGACACACACAACGGAGCATAAACCATTGTCAAAAGGATAACGCACTCTGAAATGGAAAGATGAAAAAAACAATATACGCTTCTTATACAAACATACGCATAGTACATACGCATTTGGGTCCTGTTGTCCAATAAAAATTAAAATTCCTATATTTTAAACGAATATCAAGAATTTGATATTTTTGAAACTACTCATAAAAATATTTCTAAAAATTCCACCAAAAAAGTCCCACAAAGCAACATGCTTCACATTACCAAAATTATGGTCATACTTTCTCTTTTGGGAACCCGGAAGGAACGTCCGTGTGTGTACACAGTGTCATTGTTTTTTCTCAAGTTATCGCATATTGTAGCCTCAATATGTTTTGAGTTTTTACGGTTACGATCACAGTTTACGAAAGCTTTTATGACATTTATTAGCGGTTCCTCGTAGTTGTGTGGGGTCCTTCTCTCGCGGTCCTAATGCATAAAACTTTTTTCCAGAGGAAACGACGAGTCGTTGTAGTGGTGAACTACTTTTCTTGCGCATTACTCACTTTATAGTATCCATTTAAGCTTGAAATACTGCCACTTGCGATTTTTATCCACGCACTCTCCCCAAAACGGTTGGTCAGTTGTGACAAGCGGAGCGAGAACAAATCATCAGTTACGCACATGGCATCATCATCATCAATATCAGCATTCCATGGTCTAGTTGATCTTGAGCAGGGTGTTTTTCTACAGTATTTTTCCTGTATATGTCCTGTCGCTCTTGAATTTAGTAACACTCTACACAAATATTTTCTTTATTATTATTCCTTGCCCTAGTTGGGACAATGCCGACTGTTACTTCGAAAAAAATGTGTACATATTACATTTCATGAAGAAAACGATGGACGGGAAAATCTGGTGAACCTAAAGTTTTGTGGGAGTAAGTTGGTTATAATGGGGTAAGCAGCTAGGAGTCAGATCACGACATTTCAACCCTTTCGCGTATATTTTTTTATTACAATTGCTTCCCTCACAAATGTCTACCTATCCATTACAATGATATAAATGCAACCACACCAAATAAGTGCATCTGTGTACACGCACATTTTCTGATTCACTCAAAAAACTGGGGTTCGCCAGCTCCAAAACAGCCACGAAAAGGTCGTTTGTCCTGTTTCGTTGTAACGTGATAAATAAAAGTTCCCCTAGTTCATGCCTGATTTGTTCCACGTTTCGGATTCCATTTATTACTTTGGCTAGAATGATGATGATGGTGGTAAGTCAACTGGAGGAAAAAAATACAGGGGGAAATCAGACCGAAATAATATATTTCCTGAAACTCCATGAAAATCTCGTGTGTAAACTGTGAAAAAAGTTTGGGCTTGTCCTACAAAAAAAAGTTGGCTCATTTGAGTTGGAGAAAAAAGTTTAGATACGGAATGTTATTATTAAATCCTGTCACACATCCGTAAATGTGTGTGGTTGGCTTAAAGTTGTCACTGAAACGGCCTTGCACTTCCTGCCTTATACCATGCTGACAATTGTGGTAAATTGGACGGATGGATTGTGTGTGTCTTACGGAGTTTGCTGAAGCTGTAAACATTTAATTAAAGCTCGCCAAAGTGAGGGGAGTGTGCCTCAGCTTGAGCTAAAGCTTGACTTATGCAAATCCATAAATCACTGAGAACCACCGTTTCGAGTACCAACCAGCTGCATGACACGTCTTAGGTCCTGACCTAGGCGAGAGAAGGTCAGAGCTAATACGGTGGATAATAGCAGTAATCAATTTCACGGTTTCACGTGCGCAATCGCTGCAGGAAACAAAATGGGAGAGTTTAAATAAAAATATGAGCGTGTATCAGTCAATCAGAAGGAGTTACAAAACAACATGTAATCAACCGTAACGTTTTAGCTTTGTTATTATGTTGATGCCACTGTGATATTTTTGTTTCTCGAAACGAAGTTTGCTTAAATGTAGATCTCTGATTCTTGCTCATTGTTTCCAGCATACTGAAATGAAATTAAATGAAACGCGACTCCATCCTCGGCATACATTAAAAGGATCCCCACTTTTTTATTAGAGCTTCAAACGACAGATCCTGATTTTGGATTCATGCAACTTTTTTTCTTCTTCTCATTTGTCATCCAATACGCACCCACTCAACTTCATTTCATTATCATTCACCCGTCCTTTTTTCCCTTTTTGTAACAAAAGCTAATGGAAATGCTACCAACTTTTGTGAACCTCTCTGAGTCTCAACATCCCAATCCGCTCAACATTCAAAAATGCTAAGCATGAATGAGTTGACAGGAGGGACAAAGCAGTCACAGCTCTGACAGGGGAAATCGGCCGGAGAAAATATAACAAGCTCAGTGCATCACTGTATCACTTTTGAATGACATAATACGAAGCAATATCATCAAGTACGGCACTAAAAGAAAGTCTGAGAAATCTATTCGTAAAGTAGATTTCATATTGCTACATTTAAAAAAAATTCGACGTTTAACTTTCTTTTTAAAACCCAGAATCCCGTTGTTATACAGTTGTTCTACAAACTCGGTTTAATGACTTGAGACACTTATTTTGACTCCAAATTTATAGCTCACATTACTCCATACATTGCGTGAGATACTGTAACCATTTTCACGGCTTGTGCCACCGAGCTCATTGTTTCTCAAAGACAAAAAGAAACCAGGAAGATGGCCCTCATTTCATTGAAATTATGGACCTTAACATTGGAACTAGTGTAGACACATTAATTCTGAATCTACAAAGACGCAGGCTTGTGTCCCCTTTTGTGCATCTTAGAAAGAGGAATAGCCATTTATATCTTTTATTTCACTTTAACTGAACGACAAAAAGGCCATCCCTCTTGTACGCACATTTCCCCTTGAGAATAGCCTAATTTCGATTTACAGTTGGAACCCCTTAACAAAGAGGAATACCCCGAAAAATCTTTTCAAATGTGATCCATTATAACGCGGTTTTGATGGCGCCAAAAACTGGTCGTCTACCATGGACTCGAGTATGTGATAATGATAAAGCACTGTGAATTATGTCCTTCACGAATTTTACATTTTTACACACACACTCCTCTCGAGTGCCAAAAAGCAACTTAATTTCCAGCACCGAAACAATAGACTCGCAAAAATCTCTTGGCAAGTCGAATTTGAAACAGTGATCATTACGAGATAGTCAAATTAAGTCACAATTCCAATAAATCACACAATACAACGTGCTCCCGAATATTTTAGTGCATCTTGTATTCGTACAAGAAAATTCCTTCATCGACTAAAAATACAAAAATCCTTTTATAATTCAAGAAGTTCTCTCTGCATCTCTAATTATCTGAGACTAGACATTTCATAAGTTTCGCGAAATTGTACTATACGAGAATATATTAACATGGCCCACTTATTCTCGAGTCTAATCATGTCGTTTCAACTTCTCCCTCTTAGGCTCCCCTTCCAAGGCCCTTTAAAACTTGAACACTTTTAGTCCAATAAAAGTGGAAGCTTCCTTAAGATTTCTTTGGGTGTCTCGTTTTTTATAATATGCTCTTATTACCCATACGAGCCTAACTCCACACTGTTCTGCCTTTTTTGAGTTGAATACATACATTAGATTTCCAGGTGGCAATTTTACGCTCCATGAAAGTGATTATTATTCTGTTCGGCGAGGTCCTTCCTTTTCCTTCCCTTTCTCGGTGTTACAGCTCTGATTGTAACAGGAGGAAAGCAAGAGATTCAGTGTTTCATGAAACTGATGGCCTCCACGCTTACTATATACATATAGGTACTCTTCTCAACCGCACATTATCATACAGGACTACCTACAAATAGGTACATTCCATTAGAGCTCGTGTACACCTTAGATTTTGACTTTATGCAAGTCATTTTGCGTGGGTCGAAAGTGAATTCCATGAGACGCTGAGAAGAGAGGAATAAGATGATAAAAATTCTCCCCTTGTTCTCACCCACACACCGCGGGCACAGCACGACGACCATTTTGGTGATGTAAGGTGGCCCAGATTTGGAGAAAAATCGCGCTGCCCGAATAAATACAAAGCATTAACAGAATAAGTAGGTCTGGCCGACGGTTATGAGCTAGTTTGGATTCACGAGGAGTGAAAATGGTCAATATATTAATTAGAACTATCTTCCTCCCCATTGAATCACACATCGTTGGAGGCATTGATTTAACAAAGAGTTACGATTATGAACGTTTTTACTAATGCTCACGTGTCTCTTCGTGGGTCTCAGTAGGTAAATTCTAGAAACAAAAAGGGAAACGTACAAAAGATGTTATCTTGCTCGAAATGATTCAGAGAGATTTCTTGTATTCTAGTCAAACCTCCGGAATATAAACAAGTCCGCAAGCAGAAAATCAAGTATTCTGGGAACCGGAGAGAGAGTAAATTTTAATGAAATTCAATCCAACAAAGTAAACCCTCATTTATTGTTTTTATATTCCATATTTCCAACGAAAAGAGCGAAAAAGTCAAAGCTTCTGTCTCTGCCGCACTAACGATGTAGCAATCAATCATTTGCTTTAAGAGACATGTTTTTACCACGCACAAAACTTCCCTTTTTTATCCCTTTCATTTCTTCTCATCTTAAGGTTTTAAAGCAACCACAGAAAAAGCCATAAACACAAAAAAGAACGAATTCGTAAAAACACACAGAACTGTACTGTTGCAAGTATATATTTATATTTGTACGATTTTTCTTGTTTATTTTCCCCCGAAAAGGTTTATCAAGTGAAAAAAATCAGCTTGTTAGTAACTTGACAAAGTTGTTCTCTAAGGAAGACTGAGCAGTAATGCGAAAGATAGGGAAAAGTAAATATTAAAAATCGACATCGGAAACGAAACAGTCATTGATAAATGGAAACAAGAGGAGGGGAAGTTAATACCATGATATCCAGGGGAATCAAGTATCAGCAGCGAAAAGAGAAACAAAAAGTAAAAGCTCATATGACCTTTACTATTACACGAGAGCATCAAGTTTTATATATGAATTTGTTACTAAACACTAAAGGGAAACATTTTTTGTATTGCACTCTCTATATTCAGCTAAAAAAAGATAGGATGCACGTTTTATATAGGTACTTATACACTTTTTTTTCTAGATTCTTGCTTTTACTTGAGATCCCTACTTTTTTTTCTGTAAAAAAGCAAACCATGTTATTTTACGCAGTTTGACATGCACACACGAGCTGGTTGTGTTGACTCACTTGTTTTATGTTGATCTCCTGCAAACTATCTGTGAACTTTCCATATGCTCTCAGCATTGTTGTGTGATACTTTATTACATTCTCCCTCCTATATTTTTCCGGGGAAAATCAAGGATAAACCAAGGTTTTCACTCTTTCCATTTGTGGAGACGCACATATTTTGAAATGCGTATCAAAAACGGTTTCTCCACTCGATGTAAATTTTCATAATAAAATTGAGAGATATTTTGTGTTTCACGTTGAGAAATTTGATTTCCTTTTCTCCAGAAGAGACATGAAATGTCATTTGGAAAAAAATGTATGCATCACCACAAAGCGTAGAAATCATTTCCTGATGTGGTACATCACAGTTCCATCAGACTAAAATGTATCAACCTTCCAACAAATATCGAAAAGTTTTACTTTTCTAGAAAGCACGAGGATAACGATGATGATCAGTGACTTTTCGAATGACTTCCTGCTGCTCAAGTGAACAGTCACACAGTGTGGGTCATCTTTTATACGGAGTAAACTAGTTTCGACAAGCCAATTCAAGAGTTTCTCGACTCCCCACCTTCGTTAATCACGAGTATACATTTTACTCTGCAAGGACGCTGTAAAAAAGGTAGGGCACAAGTGCACTGACTCATGGTCATGATAGTGAGATGAACGAGCTCCCAAAGGGTTCCACACCGGCAGCCTGATCAATCAGTCATGATTACTGGAACTACTCTGTGATACTAAGCTAGTTTCTCTACTTCATTGACAAGGACAGTGAAAGGGAAAACCTTGTTTCTAGAGAAAATGCTCACGCATGTTTCGACCAGGGAGTGCACAACTTTTTGTCAGAGATACATATATAAAAATTGAATAGAAAAAAAATGAATGAGGGAAATCTTCACATTCATATGTGCACCAGTACGTGAGTGTATCGGAGAGAGATTGTTGGGATTATGAGTTCGATTAAAGGTAGCTCCATGTTTCATGTTCGAGACCCATCAATAAAGGACAAGAAGCAATTACCCCATGGACCCACGGAGGGGAGAAAAAAATGCGGGCATATTATTATAAGTAATGTGGGGGCCGCGATGAGAGAAAATGGCTGAAGGCAGAAAAAAAGAAGACAGAGAAGTCTCTTGGTGTCTCCTGGGAAAAGCATCCTCAAGCTCAGTCGGCTGGGGGTCTTTATTGCATTAGTCGATTTGGTGCGTCCACATACGCATTCAGGTTGCATTCATAATAATATCGAGTTTTGCTGCGCAAAAGTGAGATACAAAGTCTTCGTATGAGTGACCATTAACATTGTTAATGGAGGCCAGTGTAAGATACGAAGTCGGGGTTACTCTTTCGTCAACACCTTGTAAGAGAAAGTTTGAAGCACTTGCTGTTGTTCTCACACACATTATAAGACGGCATATTATATTTTATGGTGTAGAATGTGCAACCTCCTAATTGGCGGCGACACGATATGTATTCATACAAGGAATCACCCTTCTCAACTCATCGACATGTTTAATCTTATTACAGAAACATACACTCCGCTGAACAGTTACAGATAATAATGCGTATGCTCTGACTTCACGCTCATTAAGCTCTGACTTCATTTTATATTTTGCTCGTACCAAAAATAACTCACGGTTTCTTTGATGGTTTTAGGGGCTTTGAGTTTGGAGGGGGACGAAACATGATGCACACACAGTCAATATAGTAAAATGTCAATGTTAGTTTTCTCCATGATGCTTCAAAACGCATTGCCTTTGCGTGGTAAACAAAACAATAGGTTTATGGTGGTGTGGGGGACAGGAGGGAAAAGGGTAGAGCTAATTTCCCCTCTAAAATGCATTTAGGAAGAAAATTGGTTTCACAAATCGGGAAGTTCGCCGTACCACCAGGAAATGAACGTGGTCATATCAAGATGGAATATCTTGTATCGTCAAAGATTACTAAGCTGACGAAAATAATGTAGTAACTAACCTTTGCAACGAAGTCTTCCCTAACCGGAGAGTAGTTCCGGACCACAAGGTGTAGACACATGTTAGACTTATCGTGAGTTGTTACATCGTCTTTTCGAGATCAAAATTGGGTGAGTCACGATTTGGAGAAATCCGCGCTCGTAATTTGCAAATTATTTGATGATTCCCTTCTGCTAGCCATGTTTGGACCTTATCCATGGCATACATAGTCTTTGAGTTTGGATGTGAAGTGAATATTTGCCGGAATGATCTTGTTATATATTCGTGGCAGAGGATAGTCTGCATCTAAATATTAGTGCTGAGTCGGACAGAAATTGTTATTTAACTGACCCATCTGACACACCCGACTGTTTCATTGTTCACCGTCAGCGGAACATACGCATACACAAAATTCGGGAGGAAACATCGCATTCCCATTTTCTTCAGTCGTTTCATTTCCACTCTTCTCTTAGTTTTACCAGAGATATTTTTGCAATCCCCGTGTGCGTCTTCATCCCTTTGCCAAAGCGTAATGGTTTCTCCTGGCATTCGTCCATTGGTGGTGTATGGCTACTAAAAATAGCCTTAATTACCTCATTTGAAAATAAACATTTTATTTTTGTGCAAATAAATGCACAAACTTTTATTTACTTGCATCAACAGGCTCATCCGGAGAGTTGAGCTTATCATTCCATCCAAACTTTTCTCCGGCGAGCGGAGCATACCTCGTGTTCCGTTTATTAGCAAAGTCAATGAGATGTTATTACTTCTTCAACACTACTTCGAGCCCTCGCATCATAATGATCATATTCGTTCCTATTCTCTACGCTTCCTCTTTCTCCCATCAACAGGGAAATTCTACAACTCACAATGCTGCTGTTGGAGTTTGCATGCTTGCCAAAATGATCAAGATGCTTAAAGCGATAGAAAATCATTTACAGCAATTTTACTTATTTCTTGACATCATTCCAAAAATATCTTCATGTCGGCAAAAGAGATTTTGGCGCATGATGAGGACTTTCTCCTGCTTTCCCTCGGAGGAGGGATGTGCCTAATGGGAATATTACGGAGATATACACGGAGCATTGTTGAAGAAGATAAGAAACTTCTCCATATTATGATGACGGTGGTGAAAGTTTATCCTTCAGAAAAATATTCCATTATTTTATTCCGCTGTTGCGAGAATATTTAGTTCATACACAAACACACGCTTCTCTTTTCAAGGATTTCAGAGTGCTCGGAGCAGGAGGAAAGATTTTCTCTGAAAATCTCCATATGTTTTGTGTGAAATGTGAGTCGTCGTTTGGTGAAAGCGGTGTTACGGAGAAAAGCACTATTTACAGAGAAGGGCTAATATTTGTAACTTCCTAATTTGTATATGAAGAAGTCTTATTATAACTTTAAATCGGAGCAACAGTAGCAGAAGGGTTTTTTAAGGATGAAACAAGGACACAGAGAAGCCATTGACCGCGTGGTCGAATTTGGAGTAAACATTTTCCTGTCATTATTATGTTCGGCTTGTGCTCCTTCCATGTTCCACATTTTGATGAAACAGGGCCGCGGGATATTATATCATTTACTTTGACAATCGTATTTCCAAGAAATTTATTGTTTTCGCATACGTACTTTCACTAATCCTTTCTGCCGCTGCTGTTGTCGGTATAAAATGTTAGTCACTTTTTGAGTGTTTAAAGCCCCCGAAAAATATTAATTCCAGATTTCATGGAGCGTTTTCATACAATAAAATGGAGAATTCAACTGCATAAAAAAGTCTCGTAACAGTGTACACGTACGCATACACTCGAAATGATGATGAAAGGCCGGGCGAAGGAATGAAAGACAAGTTGAGAAAAAGCGCAAACTTTTCTGCAATAAAGTATACACACACAATAATACAGAGAGAGAAACGGGGATTTTTTGGTAGTTTTCCAAGATAAGAGGCAATTAAATTGAAATAAAAGCCAATTTTGAGCAAGTATTGTAATCACATTTCTAGGTTTCGCTGTTTTCTCTCTGTTGCAAGACATGAAAAAAAACGGCAAGTTTAGCCGACACAGAACGGCGAGTTGGGCTCAAAATGGAGAAACACAAAAAGTGGTATAAAAGTTACTACAACAAATAGGGAAAGTAAGGATCAACAAAACAGAGAAGGAAAGAAAGAAGTAAAAAAAACTTGCATTATAGTATTGCACGATATGAACAACTTACAATGAGGAATATGGTGTCGATTCGCTCAAATGCAAAAAATAATAGTAGAGCGTCGTTTTTAATACAAGTCTGTCATTTACTCTATTTCTAGACGATTAGCCCTTTTATAATTTTCAAAACAAATGTTGATTTTTCCGGTAATATTGTAGATTTTAGCAATATGTGCGCAGAATTTTCATATTGTCGACAAAATCGCCTCGATGAGTTCCATTGTGAGCTAGACCAGAGAAAAATGTTCCTTCTTCCATTTTCTGGAGAACGTCAAAAAAATAACCACCAAAGTGCTCATAATAATGTACAAACAACATGGAGAATAACAATAGACAATGTGCCTCTGTCACTGCGTGTTTGGTGGGTGGATTCACATTTTTTTGTGGATGGAATATACAATATATAGCTGCGGGATGTATTCAACAAGCAACAGCGCTTTGAGAACGGTTAGTCTTGGTTCTTGTGACACGAGAGAGTCTTCAAAGAAACAAGATTTCCACAAGATTCTCTGAATAATATGGCGTTTCCTCCAGAAGCAATCTTTTAAGCTGTGGTGGAAGTCATAAACTGACATAAAACCAAGAATCATCTCTTCTTGTCTACTTTTCACTGCGGAAACGCTGTCTCTCTGTCGTCCTTAAAAATGAAGGTCGTAGGCACTCGAGTTGCACTTTCTCTCAAAACAGCTTTCGAATTTTTACCTGTGCAATACGAAAACAGGTGAAAGCACAGACATCCACTTAAATTACAAAACACATTCCAATCATCTTAACGACTTCATCCTGAAGTAATTATACAGTTTACTAAACGTGGCCACGTGACTCCACTAATTACTTCCAGGAATCTAGACATTACTTTCTCCAGACATCAGGTAGACATCTTGCAGACACGGAACATCATCAAAACTTTACCAATCCACCTTCACAACCCAAAACTTCTGAAGAAACTCCTCTCTCATTTTATAACGCCATATATCAGTGGTTTCATGACCACCAGGATTGCTTCAAGATTATATACCGAAATTATGGGAAAACTAGGCGCTCTCAGTCAGTATCAAAGAGAAAGCTAGTTCTTCCATCAAGTAAATGCTTCAAAGAGCAAGAAACATAACTTTTTTAGTATTGTATCGACCACAACAAAAATACAAGTAGTTGTTGGAAGAGCAAAAGTGTTTTTTCTTCAAAGACACGCACTTTCCTCCACTTTCACTTTTTTTCAAGATGAAATCAAACAGTGTAGCAAAAGTGGAATAGTTTATGTAGTGTAAGTGTGTATCTACGCGATGGGAGCGATATGACAAACATGTGGTACATTTAGAAGCACTGCATTCTTTTTCCACTTCCTGGAATCTTAGAAATGGGAATAGGACTCATAAACAAGTTGTGTGGTTTGGTGATCACAATGCGAGCACAAACAACAACAATGATGACGAAAAATGAACGCATTCTGAATCGCGCTCTTTGAGAAGCATAAGGCGTACATAATAGATGGGATGATGGTGAGATACGCACAATCTATTTAATTCCAAACGTTTCTTACCCTTCTCCATTTGTAAATACCTTTTGCACCAAGCCTGTGCCATCATGATATCACGGAACAAAAATGGGATTTTTTTTAGCTTAAGCCTTTCTCTATTTGAGGATGAAAAAAGGATGTTATGGTATATATAAAATTGAGGAAATACTAACTTCCAGAAATTTACTCCAAACTTGAGTCAGAATATGAAGACAAAGTTGTGTAATTTTCTTTATTTCTTTTATTGTACAACTTTATAGAGTCACGCTCTTCGGTGCACACATGGGTTTACGTAATGCAATGGAATTCCTTTCTCTGGAATTCTACACAAAGCCCCACAATAAATGCAAGTTATTATTTTTTGTGCATTTTCTCAAGTCATATTTTTTTTACACAGCGAGTTCAACATAGGATTTCGGCTAAGTCCTGTGAGCTCATCTTTTCCTGCTTTGTGCGAGGCCACTCTGTAGAATACAAAATGGGCAGGACAGTTGTCGGTGCTGACGGGAAAGAAGAAAAAAAGGGTATAAAGACCATATAGCAACTTAGAGTCCAGAGTGTTACCTCATTGACCATCGTCATAAAACATGTTCTGGAAAAGTTTATATATCACCAATGCAGCGTGTGTGCATGCAACCACACGTCAAGATAACTGCTCCTTTGCACTCTAACTCTCACCCCCTTTATATGCTGGAAAAAATTATGAGTGTTTATAAAAATCCCGTATTTCTCCAAAAACTACTTGAATAAGCCTCCGAAAAACTTGCACGCGTATATATTTGTATAAAGCTGAATCGCCTTGGCCTTGGGACAATGGGAGAGAATGTTTGGAAACTTTGTGGTCTTTTCATATCCTTTCTCTCCCCTCTCTTTGAATAGAAATCCAAAAAAAGGAAGAATAGGGGAGCCAACAATGTGAGATGAGCAAACATATGCGTGTGTGTGCGTAGAAAGTCTCAAGTGGTCACCAGAGTATTGACACGAGTCGTATAACTCATGGTATTATACAATACATTTATTCTGCGGCGAATTTGCCATTGTTGCGTTTTTTAAAGCTGGCTTTGTGGTCAGAGATAGTGACAGCGTTTATTCATCAGGCACGCGCGTGTGTGATCATGTATCTTTGAGTTGAATGCGGACGAATTTTTGTAGTTGAGATGCGTGAAACGTAGACCATATTGGGACTAACTGTAATTACATGTTAAATGTAACTGGCAGAGAAAGCATTCGAAATTCGCATTCAAGACGTGAAATGTGTGATGTCATTTCATTTAAATGACACACTTTCTTTTTTCCGCGTGTCACAGGAAGCGTGGGATGTAATGTGAGGGAACATTCTGCAAAGATAGGATTACACTTGGTTTTTCCAGTATTTACACCACTTTGATACGGAGACACGCTATATATCCATCGATAAAGGACTGCTCAGCGAAAATTCCGTGAACCACATTGAATTCAGTCATTCAATATCTGAGTTCGCTGCTATTTTATTCGGGGTCGACTTTCACAAATTCTTTGGGGTTTCACACACAAACCGACACGCACACAGAGACATAAAGACGCACACATACATGAGTATGTGTGGCACATCGATGGGAATATGTCGACGGAGTATCAGTTCTGTAAAATATCGAAAGTCGAGTGCTCGGAAGAAATACGGCCCCAGGAGCTGTTGGTAAAGTGGAAGGAAGCACATTAAAATGAACATTAGCTTTTGCACTTTCCGCCTTCTACACACACATTACGACTATTACTCTTTCCTCGTCACATTTTCAGAGTACACAACACACATCAAGGGTAAATAGATTGGATACCGTGTGCGCGGATAGTGTTGCATTTAAAAGGGTATCGCGAAATGTATATTTCACATAACGGAAAATGGCAAGAGAGAAAGTAGGAGAAAGCACATTGAAATAGGTGTGAGCTCTGGAACTCTCCATGGACAGTGGATTTCTCGGTGGCAGTTTATCCCACAGTTCTCGAGGATAATGATCCTCCTTTTCCCATCCTTTCCCGTCACATCGGAACCTCAGCCAAGAGAATAGATAACGAGGCGCATACGTCTGGATAAATTCATTTCAGTGGGCGAAATGAGGTTAGAATCGGAGCGTTGTTTTCCGATGTCAGTAGTTGTCCCTACATTTTCGACCTGTTTACAAACTTTCTCCAGTACGGAGGTCACTCCTGTGTCCAAATTTTACAAGTTAGGTCTTCCTGGGAACGGATGCTGAAGTGATAGCCTCCAGGCGGGTGTGTGTGGTTTGTTGGTTGCTGGGCTGGGAGCTCATCATCAGGCTGTTGTAAATACGCAAGTTTCCTTTTACGAATGCCAATACACTGTGGATGTGTACAAAATCTGGAATTGTACGGTCTATTTTAGACGAAGTGGATCATTCGTTTTTTTCTACGAAATAATGACTGCTTTCCATTGTTTTCAACTTTCTCTTTTCCCAATGAGTTGAGCAGTTCTCGTTTTTAGGATGTCCAGAGGAGTTAGAGAACTGTTTACCTTCGGGCTGGTCTGGCTTTGACTGTAAAACAGAAAGTCCCAACTTTCTCTTTCGCAATTGGGTTGAGTACTTTAATACGATTAAGTTTAAATGCGAA
Source organism: Alloscopus bannaensis (assembly GCA_027743745.1). NCBI lineage: Eukaryota > Metazoa > Arthropoda > Collembola > Entomobryomorpha > Entomobryidae > Alloscopus > Alloscopus bannaensis. Next base: position 7,120 of record JAHZMW010004314.1, on the reverse strand, counting down.
CGTACCATCAGCGCTAGCCTTCACACTCCGAATGTACCTATATCAGTATTAGTCTAATAGTACGGTCTAAAATATTTTTTATGACGCTTACTCTCTCCATGAGGAAACCTTTGACCTTGCACATCTGACAACCCTCAATTTACATCGAGGAAAACTGACGTTTGCCCTCAAATCCTTGCTTGTTCTTCCTTGAACACTTCAAACCCATTTTGATACTTCCGATTAGCGTTGAACACCACTTGGAGCATGTCACATTAAGCCACACGCCTCTCCTCAAGGTTTCTTTAGCTTATTAGATTATATACGCTGCTCTTTCTAATCTCGTAAACCTTGAAAAGTCTGCTTGAACAACAGCACACTGCAACAAGGGTTTGATGTGACCCAATTTAATTTTGAAGCAACAAGGTTTCCTGATGCGAACACCAATTTCCCTTTTTTGCACAAGACGGCCCTTGTGTCGCTAAGATGAAATTGATGCAATGGATTGAAGCTTTTGTTTTGCCCGTAGTCAAAATAGAAAGCTACAAAAACCTGAATTCGACGTTCATGTGCATTCATGCGGTAGAAAGAGAAAGCTTAGTGCGTCGTAGAGTTTTGTGAAAACGTCTATAATTCTTATTTTGTTAAGAAAAGCCTTTTTCGTATGCACGTTAGCTCGGCTTGTTCTCCAGAGAAAATTCTCTTTGAACTTGCCCACCTGCCTTGTTTATGTCAATAACATTAGCACTCCCACTTCAGAGACTGGGAGCAACAGTAGGGTTGATGTTAAAGTGGATGTAAAATGTGAACAACAATCTTCTCTTATATCCGCTCTCTCTGTTTCGCACTTTGACGTAAAATTCAATATATAAAAAACTGCTTCTCCCACACTCCGTTATTGTCTCCATTTTGTTGTAGCTGAGAAACTCTCAACTTTCTCTCGATTGTGGAGACGCGAGGACAAGCTTGAGGAGGCGAAACCCACGGATTCCCAGGAGATTGTGATAGAGACAATTTTGTCGCCATTTTAAAAGCATTTGCATGACTCCGTCACCCCGAGTCTGAGGCAACTCTGTGTGTACCAGAGCTTTGAAATTATTCTTTGGATGGGCACACCTGAATACACAGACACAACTTTCTCCAGTACTCGCATAAAAATATCGAATTTTGACCCGGAGGGAGGAAGAGCGTACTTGCGGTTTTGACATCTTTACATCGCTCACTATTTTCCTATGATAAATTGCCCAATCCCGTTGACATGACTTGTGTGCAATCTCTTTCCCAGCGTAGACAACGTGCTTTCTCTTTCCAATGAAATACACCTCGTATACTTTCACTGCGAACTGAGAATTCTCAGCATTGCACCGCAACACAGAGTCACTCAGGACTTTCTGCCTTCTGGAACTGTTGTGTTTAAAGTCTGAGAGTAGAAAGTTTTTGAGATTCGACAAAGCTCGGCGAGACAGGAGTCAGTTGCAGGCGAGCGGGATGTGTTTTCCAGTTCTCGTATTTTTACCATCTTGATTACTCCTTTTTCTGGGATCACTTCTGTTTGATACAAACTTGCTGATATGATGACCTACGTTTGTTTTCAAAGTGCGAGTTTGTTGTCCTTTCACTCCACCAAGAGACTCGCCACGTGTACCAGAGTTTTTTGTCCTTCTAGGAAAACTTTCTCCAAAAGAAAAGAAACAATGAGATCCAGAAATAGAAAGGAAAAACGACCATTCTCACGGTCATAGATACTATAAAAGACCACACAATTTCCGGCATTCTCCAGCATAAAGAAGGAGCTCACATCACAAAGCGTTTTTACACGCAATCTTCTTTAAAGTTTAATGAGACAAGTTGCAGAGTCGTGGAGTAAGCTGGAATAGATTAAACCTACCCGGAATCTCAAATCAGTCAAAGAACGGAGATGGGAAGAAGAAATCCGTGTTCCGCATTCGTTTCCTTGTTTCGTATGACGTTGCGAAATCTTTCCGCTGTCCATTTCCTAACCACGTCTTTCCATTTTTTTAAGAGATTCTGAAGCTCCATTGATACATCCTTTAGAATGGATGTAACATAAATTGATTTGCGACTATCGACATACCTAAATAGATTCAATAAAAAAGAATAAAGCGAGATTCTTAAAAAATGTGTTGCACATGCACATGTGTAAGCATTACATGTTTTATTATTCACTCAAATGTACAATGCAGGTTTACTTTAAGTGTCGGCTGTGGTTTGTCCGAGTTGTTGATGTATTAAACGTTAAATACGTTTTAAACATTAATATCAATTTTATCTTAATTCGCGTTCCAAAACGTAATCTACCGTTTTGTAAACCAATGTAAGCAGCCGCAAAACAAGAATTTCACCTTTCACCTCAATCTACTTGCACTGCATCAATAAACAAAAAGCACACTATTGTCATCTACTTTATTTGTGTATTTATTGCGAGTCCCATAACTTCCTCGAAAATATCACGAAACCACTGAGGTAACATCATGTTAAAGTAATAGCGAGTCACAAAAACGATTCTGCTTCCCGTCTTCCTATTTCAAGATTGCACTTACACGTGTTCCAAAGAGAGTCGGTGTATTATTTACGAACTACGAACCGCACACGTAATATGCCGTATCCATATCGAATTCCCCTTGAATTTATATCCACATAAATAAATTTTGCCCGTCAATTTACTTTTTTTTCCTATTCTCGGCTAGACTTGCCATAAGGTACACTTCCTTAACTATTGGTAGGGAAAGCCGTTGTAATAGTAATTGAAAAGGGAGCGTATGCTCCCATTTATTTAAAGAGATATGTCAGATACAAAGTAGTTCAACTTGAGGAGAAAGCCATTCTCGAAATAACTTTACCTAAATGTACATACTCCAATCTTGTTTGTATACGTATACCCGTCAAAATCTATCAGTTAGCTTGGTATTCATCCGTTTATGTATTTTGCCGAAATTGATATAAATATTGGGGAGAAAACACTCAACAGATTTTTTTCCCAAGCCACTTTCTCCGTTATGCGTAACATTGGAAGAGAAAGCTCACGTGTGTAATTTTCAGGCGGCCACAACCTACCTTGTGTACATTTGTCCTTTCACTTCCCATGAAGGCGAATTTTTCTTCTCCAGTAAAACCTGCGGTTTAGCACTGAAAAAAAGGAACGGACATTGAGGTATATAGAGGCAGTAAAAGTTTTGATCTTTTTCCCTCTAGTAGAGAATATTTTTTTAGAGAGAGGCTCTGCTTGAAAAAATGTGTTTTCGCTTCTGTGATGCCTATGCATGAAGGGAATGGTTTTCGTGAATGACCTCGTAGCCCATAGACGCTCAGATGAATCCATTGCAGTGTGTGTAGAGAAAAATAAACATTCATCTAGTGATACACACTGCTTTCTACCCTAGACCATGTACGTAGTTTTTTTTCTATATCTTTGATCCCACGTCGACTTTGCCTTCAGTGTAATTCAACAGGACTGTAATTTACTCAATCGAGACTAAAAGCTATAGAGAGACGGGAGGAAAGGATTGGATTAGATTTGCGAAAAAACCATGTTTCTTCCCGTTTCCCAGTCGCAACTGCATTCTTTCATACTCTTGCATATACTTTCTCTATGAGAATGAAAATAGCTAACTATATCCCCATTTATAGAGGTTTCTCTATTCGGTAGTTCCCACTTTCCACCACGACAGCCATGAGGTTATGGGCTCCGTACTTGATAGAATTTATATGCATCTGTTTTGCCAAAGCTTTTCATATAATGGCTTTCACGATACTTCCAAAGACCATCAACACTCAACGACGGCTTCTTTTCTCACAACTTCTCTGTAGAGGAAATCGTGGTTGACTCTGAGAGCGGTGTGTCTATATGCCTCCGTTTTTTTAGGGGGTGGTAGTTTAGTAAAGTTGGATTACATATTTTCTCCCGAACAATGCACATACCAACACGCTCCCAAAAAAAATGTCTTGGTACACGCAGCCAGAAACTATACAATATTTGCATTTCACTTCAGGAGGATTTCTATCGCTAAAGCCTCTTTTCCTAGTTTTTACCCGCTTTCTTTTGCGAACCATAGCAAGCCTGATATACCCGAGAAATAAATGTGCATTCCATATATAGACACACTTCACTCAAGTCGCAATTCTCAACTCCCTGCAGATCAATGAAACGTTTTTACTATGACTTTCGTGGAACACTGCGCTTTTCTCTCTGTTGCACAATGTTACCGTGTCTGTGTACATGCACTACTTTTATTTCACTGTCCCACACAACTCTTCCTGTCAGGAGCATGTGTATACAGAAAAAAATGTGTAATCTACATACTAGAGACTTCGAGGTAATACTTTATTCTTGTGTGGTACACAAGAGCCCGTATTCAAATGGAGTACCTTGTATTTACACCACAAACGTACAAACTTGTTTAGTTTTTTTCCTTTGAGAAGAGTCCAAAAGACTCACCTCTCTTTTTGCGTAGAAAAAAAATATGCAGATGAATTAGGTAGCCTAGATTTGAGATAGGTATTTCAGAACTCGTAGACAGAAGCAATTTCATTGGAAAATAATTTGAAAAAAAAAGTTTCTCAAAAAGTAGGCTGATGAAGCAGAATAGATGTGAGGAAGCGAGGTACGAATTTCATTTCGATCAAGTCAATGTAAACAAATAAGGGAACGAGAAAAAACTCTTTTATCCTGCCCTTTTTTTATTGGAAGCAAAAAACTTTGAGGACATTCGCAAATGAGTTTCAGAATTGTACTTGGACAGTACTGTGCAATACTGTAGAACCTCTTTATTACAATACGTTTACACAACTCCTTAAGAGACCTACCGCAACGTCAAAATGCTGGCGATTGTCACAACGTGATTATGGATGGTATTTGACGATTTGATGCTCGTTTTTGTAATATTTTAGAGCAACTTTGCTCCCCACTATTGGAGAAGTATTTACTTTTTCCTTCACTTTCTCTTCAAACTTTTCCACCGAAAAGATCGACTTCATGAAGAGAAAATCTGCAGATTTCAAAAAAAGTAAATTCGAAAAGACTCTGGAAAACTCTTGAAGTCGATATGTGGGAACCACTTCGTATTGCAGAGAAAATCTTGAAGAAAGCTGAGGAGTAGTACTGCACGACAGAAAAAAGGACAAGTGTATCTGTAGAGATTCGAAAGGCGAAAGTTTATTCTTGAGAAGCACTTGTTCAAGAATGTGAGTTGGCTCGGAATGGTATTAAACAAGGGAGTTGAAAGGAATAAAAAGAGTGTTCTCCTACTCTACATATTATTGCGTACCATAACACAACGTTTTCTTCACTTGTCCATCTTGTTTCTTCTAAGGTTACTCTTTGAAACGGAGAAAGCACTTCTCCAGAAGCTGTATTTTTTCCAGACCTTTTCTTTTATTTCATGGTAGAAAAACCGGGAAAATCTTAAATGTATTAAGTTAATGCTCCATCTAACCCTCCAAAAAAGGCTACTTTCTTTCACCACGTTGTTTCCAAGTACTGCTTTCACTGCTACTGCCACCATTTCAGCAATAAAGACAAAAAAACTGCAGAAAAAAGTGAGGCAAAGTTGATATCTATTTGAATACAGGGGAAATATTATTGTAGGTAAAAATGTTCGTAATAAAGGCTCGCTGTCTCTCCCCATTTTCCTCAACACAGTGAAGTGTGTGCAAAGCCCGCTGCATTGCTCCCAAACGAACGAGCCCCCTGAAACCTGGAAACTTTTTCTCATGTGTTTGTGTGTGTAAAAACTGTTCAAAACGAGAATCAGTCGACTTCACCACACTTGCACCAACAGAATGGTATAAGTCAGCTATAGTTTTGTTTAGACAGAGAACTCTTGGTGCTGAGCTCTAAAAAAACTCTGTGTGTGGACCCCGGCTTGAGCGACTCATTCAACGAGTCAGTCGCTTCCCAATGCTGTTGCCGACCGGATCGTCTGTGAAATTTACTCCTGTGCTTCACTCACGACTTGGAAAGAGCTCTGCTTCCAGCAAAAAAACCGTGTTTTATGCTTTCCAGTATTTTGTGTGTTCAGAGTGAATTAAGTTTTTCTTTAGGAAAAAAGAATTTCTATTGGAGCGGAACAAAGAATTGCGAAGGATATTAATATACACAAATGCAGTCATAATTCTTCGGTGGAGTTCAGCTAACGTGAGGTGCATAAGTGATAAACGTGGAAAGTGGTCATCGCACTCTCGGGCTTTGTGCGAGTGAAAGTTGTGGAAATCCTGTACACCGCCGGAAATGAGAAAGTAAGAGAGTTAAAGAGTCATACAAAAGCAAAGTAAGTTATCATTGCAAAGTTGACAATTGGAGAGTATTCAACTTGTATTCAACTCAAGAATGTAGTATTGGCTGTCCCGGCGTCTCGTCGAAAGCATTGTAGTCCTTTTGTTGTCTTCATGTGTCATTGCATCGTGAGATATAAAATATCAACATAATGCAAGTGCAGATAACGGAAGCCAAAGAGAGCGAAGCAATAAACCAAACTCGAGAGAGCAACATAAAAAACACATCGAAAGTGTATTTCATGGATTGCATTGAAGTGAAAGCCAGAGTCTATATTTGGCCAGAGGACAAAAGTGTAACTCATGTAAAATAAATGGGTTCAATGGAATGTCTGTAAATCTTTCAAAAATTCGAGGCACAACAATTTCCCATTACACAAAAGGAAATTCCGAGCTTTCACCCAGACGCATTCGGTTTGTGTTGATTCTGGAGATAAATACATCACATAATTGACGCATACGCAGACAAGATAAATTACACGAGAAAGCAATATCACGTACGCGTGTTCTTCATTTTTTTACAAAGAACGTTGACTCCAAGTCTGGAACGCTTAAAGTTTTACAATTTTCTCCAAGCAAACACAGTAGAGCGACAAAAAGTTTGCCACTATGATTGATCGGAAGTAGAAATAGAAAAAGTTTCACCGGTTTACATGATGACCGATGGTAAGACAAACGAAAGGAGAAAATTTAGACGTACAAAAAATGGAAGTAGAGTACCTAAACGAAGTGTCCCAAAAAAGTACTGCATTTTCATAAGACAATAAATAAACTCGTCGTGAAAAATAATTCATGTAGTCATTCGCGAAAAATGCGAATACGTCTCCCAGACGTGTTCACGCTCAACCCG
>JAHZMW010004313.1:0-10296 GCA_027743745.1 Alloscopus bannaensis | reverse complement strand
CTTGAGGTTCCTCTTGCGTTGTGTAAACAGAAACCCTCCACTTGCAATCAACAACGGACCAGAAAATCCTTCAATAAGTTCAGCCAGTATTCAGCCCCGACGACATTCAAGTGGGCAAACAAGTACAACCAGCAATCAGATTGTTTTTTCATCTTCTCCAACGACTCCTCCACTTCCATACACAGATGCAGTTACTAGACGGCATGAAGAAAGTGAAATGTCAACGACTATTGACGTCAGTTCCTTGCAGGAAGACATTTGCTACATCCTTGACAGCCCTGACCTTCAAAGTCGCCACCAACACAATACACAGATGTCAAACACGGAAACAATTCACAACGTTTCTTTACCCTTTCAAAATCATGACCGTGAAACCCCACAGGAAAATAGGGATTTGACCACGAGGGAAATTTTTCAGGCCAATACGGAGAGTGTTCGTGTTGAAACTCCTGCTATTCGCAGAGCGTCTGTCGGCAACACATATCTGAGGAGAATCAAAAGAATTTGTAATTGTATTTGCTATAACGATTCCTTTGATCAGTCTACCAGAGGGTTACGTTTGAGGAAATTCTTCAGAATTGCTGGATTTGTGGGTCTCGTTCCGGTCGACTGTTGCAGGTCAATTAATAATAGGAAAACACTGTCATTTCTTCTGAAGGTAAGCTCCTAGCTAATTTGTCACTCTAACTGGTCACTCTAAATGTCACTTTATTATTCATCAAACGCATCACTAAATTTTACAAGCATAAAACGTTGTACAAACCTCATTTCCAGCGTGACTTCAATGCATTTTTATCAATTTTTTTCATCGGTTTAAAGTGTTAACCTCGGGTCGACTGTTATACTTAACTAAAATTAAAAATGGGCAATCATACCTTCAAGTATCAAATATTTTGTTCCTATGAGGTTTATCTAAATTTGTAATTAGTTAATCGGCAGAAAAGTTACCAGAATTCTGTATATCACATGCGCGTATCTTCAAACTTTTGTATACAATGCTAAATTATTATTTTCATTTTGGTTTCCGCTTCGGAAAAAGCGTCATCGATTACTTAAACTTATATATAACCTATGACACCCTATAATTGACCTTGGCATCCAAATACCTTGCCTTGTCTATACAAAAAAAACTTTAATCGGAAAGTTCATTGTGGTAGACAATATATTTAGTACGTAGAAATTTTCAATCACTTTGGCTCAACCTACCACGAGCTTGACAATAATTTGGACAGTTCTGAAAACCGGATTTTGACGTTACCCAATTTATGGATGACCTCTAACACATATTGAATGAATTTAAATCAGACAATAAAAGTCTTAATATTTACTAAGTACATATTTCCTCTGCGATATACAGAAAGTCATCTCATGCCTCAATGGCGTAAATTAGTTTTGCGTGTTATGCAGTTATGGCACCTAATATGCAGGGACTGCGGATGGTAATTTTACGAGAATGGGGGATGGCAAACCTCAATTTTTTTTGTTTCCGCGCGTTTTTAAAGTGTTTTATGCGCAGAAAATTTTGGTCTAAGATCAAAAACAAAGGTGAAAAAACAAAATCCTGCGCTGAAATTTGGAACAGTATTTCATTTTGTGCCATATAGCAACGAAATAGGTTAAATTACATTAGTACAAAAAAGTACATTAATTTTTGCATTTTTATCGAATTTGATGGTATTTGAGGGGAAACAATACTCCCTCTCTTGTCGACCTCAGGGGGGAAACGTCCCCCCATCCCCCCGTTTTCGCAGCTACTTCTAATATGTGATGGCACATTTCATTTATGATTTTCAGATTCCTATGATCACACTAACGTGCTTTGCAATGCTGACTTCAATTACTATACTGAAAGCAAGATATCTGGGGAACGACTTCAAATCCGTTGTTGTAATTGACCATGCTTCAGAGTTCATTCATTTTGGCACACGATTCACTTTTTTGATGACATTCACGGTGAATTATGGTGCCGTTACAACCTTCTTGAACGAAAAACCGGCTCAATTTGAGGATGTAACTTAACAAATTTAATCTTACTACATGTGCATAAAATACTCAAGTTTTTTTATGTTTTGTATAGATACCAGCGTATGGACTGCTAATGCCTATTGGAAACCTAATTTTCTGGGGATGGGCAAGCATGTCTGGTACGTCACTCGATGAAATAGGAGAATGGAGTTTGCATGAACTTCACGATATCCAAGCAAACTACATGAAGGAATTTTTTTTCAAGTGGAAAGTAGAAAATACAACAAACCATCTAACGGATAAGTTTGTGGCACTGAACGACCTGCTTGGATTGAGTGGTTTTTTCTGCGATTTTGGAGGCTTCTTTGTTGACTCCTTTATACAAGATGTTTTTATGCTAATAACCATTGCTTTCAGTAGATCAACGCGCAAATTAAGCGATTACGCGTTAAAGGAAATGCAAACAGTTGGAAGAAAGTCGGTTAAAACTGCTAAAAATGTGGTTCGAAGATATGAGCAGCTTCATGAGTATACGGAAATGTTTGATGCGGCTTTTGGGCCGTTGCTAGACATATATCATTTCTACAATTTGTTTTCATGTGTCTTCTTGATTGACAGCATTTTGGAAAAAGCAAAACTTACTAAAATTATGTTCGGAATTATTCCGATAGTGAAGCTAACCATTACGTATTCTCATTGCATCAGAATCACTAAAGTGGTATGTTAACCCTAGATAATAACAACCAAAACAAAATGAATTATTATACCACGAAAAATAATTTCTAATTAATTATAAGATTAAAATTCATAATAAGATATTATGTTTTCCCAGAATGCAGAGTTCAGGAAATTAATTGGCGAGAATCAAACGTTATTTAAAAAGGCAATGGGACGGGACAAAATAAGCTTCATTTTGGATGATGTAAATCTAAATCCTATGGGATTGGGATCAGGAGCGTCTTTCGTCGACAAACGCTTTGTGTTGGAGGTAATTGTATAGCTATGATTTTTTGGTTTTTAAGCCAATTCGGTCTTTATTCTTTGCAATTCCGTGGCCGTTTTTTTAGATGTATACATTTACATAATATCAGTATTTTCAGCGGTGTAAAAAACCATTGTATTGCTGTTTATTTTTTAGTTTATATCAACTGTCGCGGGTTACGTTGTAATCCTTGCCACAAACAAAAGATGAATCTAAATACAACGCATGGCACACAAAAGTGGCATTTAAAGATAAGTCATAATTGTCGTAAAATAATTTAATGTACTATAGTGTTATGGATTATGGTTATTATCCAAGTTAGTCAGAGTGCTGAAACTAGTAATACAGCACAACGTTCACTGCGGTGCAACAATGAATGCCGTAAACACAAATGGCTTTACATGCTGCATTTTGGGGTGAACCAAAGCTAGCTCCACCGCTTGCAATACTGCAGTTAGTCAATTCTTAGTATAGTTTTTGGCTTATTTTTGGATTATGTGTATGCAAGCTGTCAGAATGAGATTTTTGATGCTCCTCATCCCTGTGGTTACCCCATGCACTTTTCAAGACAACCCTTATACGATTCTGCTGGGATGGGATGTAGCTCACAGTTTTTTACTTTTTGTTCATAGTAAAAACGTCATGTTTAGCTATGTAACGTTACCACTGACAAGAATCGGTTACAAAAGCGTCCCACCAAAGTCGTTTACTGCAGTTATCTGCGATTTTTTAGCCATCATGAACAAACTATTAAGGACCCTGGGGGCACATTTCCATGCTTTTATTCTCAAAATAAATATTACGGTCACGGAGTCCCCTGAGAGCTCTATTTCTGCATAAATTAAATTTTCTGTCTCCGAAAATCATTAGAGCCAATAAAATGGTGTCTCGTGAGTCACGTGACATTAAATAGGATGAACTCTATTACCTCCCGTGATTTTTATGCAAAAATAGAACTCTCAGGGGAACTGCACTGGTGGCGCTGTACTGTTTTTCTTGCTTTAAATTTCATACAAAAACGCTTCCGGGCACAGGCAGCTCATTGGCTACTTCACTTCATGTGATATTTTATGTGAATGTGAGTAGGTAGGTTGGTACTGAATTCACACCAGTTCCATCAATTATTAGGAGACTCACATGAATGACAGAAATTGGTATGGTGGGGTATGTTGATGTTGAGAACACGATTCCGTTGAGAAACCACCACCACCGTACACACAATTTTTAAGAAACTTGAAAAACCCGGCTAAAATTGAAAATTAAAAGTGTATTTCAAAGGCTGACATTTAGTACGGTGGGGTAATTTGATGTGGAGAACACGATTCCGTTTAAAAACCCCCACCTCCGTACACACAATTTTGAAGAAACTTGAAAAACTCGGCTAAAATTTGAAAATTAAAAGTGTACTTCAGATGCTGACATTTAGTACGGTGGAGTAATTTGCTGTGGAGAACACGACTCATGTGAGAAACCACCACCTCCAAACACAAAATTGCGCAGAAATTTGAAAAACCCGGCAAAAATTTAGAAAATTAAGTGTACTTCAGAGGCTGGCAGAGTATTGGGGAGAACACGATTCTGGTGAGAAAAAGACACTAAATTTCGGGCACAATTACAATTTTTTTTAAATTTACGTTTTTAAAAAAATTTCTTTGAAGTTTTGTGTACGAAGGTGGTGGTTTCTTACCGGAATCGTGTTCCCCACATCAAATTACCCCACCGTACTAAATGTCAGCATCTGAAGTACACTTTCAATTTTCAAATTTCAGCCGGGTTTTTCAAGTTTCTTCAAAATTTTGTAAACGAAGGTGGTGATTTCTCAACGGAATCGTGTTTTCCACATCAACATACCCCACCATACCAATTTTTGTCATTCATGTGAGTCTCCTAATAATTGATGGAACTGGTGTGAATTCAGTACCAAACTACCTACTCACATTCACATAAAATATCACATGAAGTGAAGTAGCCAATGAGCTGCCTGTGCCCGGAAGCGTTTTCGTATGAAATTTAAAGCAAGAAAAACAGTACATATGACTACAGAGCATATTACGTGAAAACAAAAACTACTCAATTGCTTTAAGGTCAGGCAAATTTCTACAAAAACATAAATTTATAAGTATTGCAAATGTGACAAATTCCCATCCATTATAATTGACTATTCAATGTATTTGTATATAATTAATATATGTATAACCAGACCAGCAATTTAATTTTAGTTATTTTGGTTTTCACATAAATTTATTAAGCCAAAATTATAAGAAACAATAAATTAGGCAAAAATTATAACAAAATATAAATTAAACAAAAATTATAGCAAAAAATGAACTAGGCAAAAAATTATAACAAAATATAAATGAACAAAAAAATAACAGATTATAAGACAAACAAAAAAATATAGCAGAATATATAAATTGAGCAAAAACTTTATTTATACAATTAATTAATTAATAAATTATAACAGATTATTAATTAAGCAAAGCATTTTAACAAATTATGAAGTAAACAAAAAATTATAACAAAACATAAACTAAACAAAAAATCTATATACCTATTACAAACTTAACAAAAAATTACAACAGATTAACAATAAGCAAAAAATTGTAAGTTTTTTAACTAACCAAAAAATTCTAATATTATAAATTAAACAAAAAAATATTACTATATAGTTAGTTATTCACTAAAATTTAACGGATTTAAAACAAACAAAGAATTATAACAAATTATAAAGTAAGCAAAAAATAACAGAACATAAATTAAACAACAAATTTATAACCTAACGCAACCTTAACAAAAAATTACAACAGACTAACAATTAAGCAAAAAATTGTAATTTTTACAACGGATATTGAATTAAACTAAAGATTATGACAGGTTACAAATTAAGCAAAACTTAAATAAATTTTAAGGTAGTCAATAAATAATTGCATTGAATTTTTTAAACTATAATGATTGATTTTTACTAAAATTTCAACTCCATTGCCAGATTTAAATTATTTTGTTTTTTTTATTTTGGTGGGTCATTTTTGACTTTTAAATGCCCAGGGTTGGAAATTAGCTGATCCTGTTAGGTTCCAATAAGTCGAAGCCCTTTGGTCAAAATTCAATGCTGTGGCCTGGCAAAAGGAGTTGTCAATACTAACGACTTCAAGGAGTATGGTTTTTTGTGTAGTAAGGAGGGAGATGACGTAAATGAGAGATTTTTGCACCCCACAAGCAATCGGCGTCTAAACACCTGCTCGTTTGACCAATAAAAACCTATCCACATTCTGGAAAAGAATAGAATCGTAGAGTATGGGGCAACCTGAGGCGCGCCACGTTTTTACCATTACGTCATCTCTTTCCTTACTATACAAAAAACCATACTCTTTGGCCGGATCCTGGTTGCTTCAGAAATGCGGCATGACGCCAAGCACATCACCGGTCATAAATGTGGCGTCAAAGATTGGAGTTTTCGGTGTGAACAAATTTGCGTGGGCCTTCGGAAAAGTGCAAAAAAATGCATTAATTTTTTTTAAATTGTTGGATTCTCGTCGGAAATGTCGTTTCGTCCATAATGTTTACTTCCTTTGAGTTTAGTTGATTTTTGTCAGATGCATCAAAATTCAAGTCGCCCAAAACGTTTTGCACCTTTGAACATTACAGGTTCTATTGCATGTAAGAATTATCATGCGAGGGACATTAGTTTTATTGTGGCAGAAAATCTGCTTAAAACAGTTGTAAAACAGTTTAAAACAAGAGACTGAAAGCAATATGCGTTAGCATATGACTGGAAGGATATTTATTAGAATGCACGGTGTGTCTGTCCATTTATCCGGCAGTCCGGAGGATAACTAAAAAACTAATCAACTTTTTCAAAATTTGATTTCACCACTTTGTAGGGGATAAAAAAATCTCGGACGAGTTCGGTAACCAACCCATGAGCATATGCCGAACCGGGTCAAATTTTGACCTCAATTTTTTTCCATAGTAACCTATATTGACTGACATATCATTGGATAGCAACTAGCATGTAGATAACGAATATGCCAAAATTTTCTATTTTCGAGCAACACAGGCTCGAGAATCGGCTCGAGAAGCATTTCTAACGCTTAAAACGTTATAACTCCGAAACGGCTGTACCTTTTCAAATTATTTTTGAACCAGTTTGTTGTTAATGAAGTACGCCACCTAACCCAGCTGCCCCAGCTCATGACCTCACTTCTAACCGGGTCAAACTTTGAACTCAAAAGTTTTTCAAATGACAAGCCTTATCGAATGACATATCATTGGAAAGCTACTGGCACGTATATAACGAATACTATTTTATTTTTGAACAACACAGGCTCGAGAATCGGCTCGAGAAGCATTTTAAAGCTTAAAACGTATAACTCCGAAACGGCTGTACTTTTTCAAATTATTTTTTTACCAGCTTGTCGGGAATGAAGTACGCCACCTAACCCAGCTGCCCCAGCCCATGACCTCACTCCCAACGGGATCAATCTTTAACCTCAAAATTTTTTAATAGTAACTTATATCAATTGACACGTTTATAGAAATCCACTGACTACTTCACTTAACAGAAATGTTCCCAGCTCATGACCTCACTCCAAACCGGGTCAAATTTTGAGGTTAATTTTTTTCAATAGTAATTCATATCGAGTGACATATCAAATGAAAGCTATTAGCAAGTAGATAACAAATATGCCAAAAAAATTATTTTCGAACAACACAGGCTCGAGAATCGGCTCGAGAAGCATTTTAACGCTTAAAACGTTATAACTCCGAAACGACTGAACTTTTTAAAATTATTTTTTAACAGCTTGTCGGGAATGAAATACGCCACCTAACCCAGCTGCCCTAGCCCACGACCTCACTCCCAACGGGGTCAAATATTTTTCCCATAGTAAACCGTATTGAGTGACATATCAAAAGAAAGGCACTAGCATGTATAGCATGTTTAATTTTCGAACATCTCAGCCTGAGTAATATGCCTTTCAGTCTTCTCTGTAAAATAGGTTTGCAATCTTTTATTACACCATGAACGCTTTACACTTACCTTAATTAATCTCATTGATTAATCTTACTTTGTTCAGTCATTTGACTCACTCATTTGACACAAAATCTAACCAATCACAAGTATTTAATTTTCAAGTCTTTTTTGAATAAAATATGTTTGTATATGATTATTAAAATATCTATGAGCTCAGATATTGTAATTGAAGTATTCAAACCCTTTTGGATGCTGATATTTGCTGCACAGGTGCACACGCAGTCGAAGAAGATTTTGGTTGTTTTGCGCAACTGTCCGAAAGTAATGTATCTCGCTTCGCAGGTAACATGAAAATCAATAGCACATAATTTCTATTGACTATTCTTTAAACCATCCAAAGATTAACCAGTTTTTTATGAGCGGCTATACTATAATATTCGAGTTTAAGGGTTGCAATGTTTCCACAGGTAGACCGGCTGGAACGCGAAATTTGTCATGGTCCAGCAATAGGACTTACTGGAATGGAGTGTTTTGTGGTGACAAAACCGTTTCTCCTCAAAGTTCTTAATGCTATATTTAGCATTGAGATCGTATTGCTCCAGTTATAAAATTGATGGTTGACTGAAGCTTGCCTTCTACATAGCTATATTATAGCTACAGCAATTCATGCACCTTAATTCTTTCTATGCAGTGCCATATTGTGTGCTGGTCGCGTGTCCTGACACGCATCATTTCCAATGTTCCTGTAGCAAAACCAATAATTTGATGAGTAAACGGTCATGCGTATTGTATGTTTATTAAAAAGTCAGCATGTATGCTTCTTAAACAGCCATTACACAATTATTAACCCGCCCAGGTTTATCGTAGGTTCATGTTTCATAGGTTCAGAGTTATGCATTGATGTTTGCATGGGGCAAGGGAAGTAATAAATATTATCCATTTATGTTATGTATTCTCCAGAGATGTTATGTGGGTATATGGGTTTTAAAATCGTACCCTTATTAATACGGGTTTTAATGGGTTTTACCCACCTCCGAATCGGCGGGATTAAATGGGTACTGGGTTTTATCCATTCAAGTGAACCCGAGCCATAAATGCATGGGACAATGTGATACATATCTAATGCATGTATTGTAAGATTAAAACCCACTACGCATTTAAACCCGTTAAAGCCCATTTAACCCGTTTTTCTCCCTGAGCTGGGCAAAAGTGATTAAAACCCACGGGTTTTTAACATCTCTGGTAATGTCTTTTGTTAGACAATTTTCATTATCAAGATTCTGCAATTACTAAGGCGGCTATTTATTGTAATTTTTAATGGTGATTATTATTCAGCCAAAGTCATGCATTTTACGCTTAAACTTTATTCTACTTTGCATTTTAAAGTCGTGATGTTGTCAGCTCGTCGAGCAGCTAATTGTTTACATTGGGAAGATGCACTTTGTTGCGTAACAAAAAGATCACATGTTTTTACAATAACTTCGACATTTGTGTACCAATCAAGTTGATACTTAATGAAACATATACAAACATTACTACATTTTTGTATGCCAAAAATCAGCTAAATACACTACTCCTACTCCGAGTTATTTACCTTTGGCAAAAATCGGGTGTCCCATAGCTAGAAAATCGCTTGAAATTGTGATTTTTTGGACGTCCAATGTTGACCAGCTGCGTTGTGTGGAAGCATTGTTTTGCTGGAAAATCCGTCCTCTTCTTCCCGGTTTTGGACCTTGTCTCAGTAGATTGTACTGGTACCAGCTCCGTCCGTCCATTGTATCCAAAACGCCCGGACATCATTACTGTGCCGCCCCTATCAAGATATACATAAACGTCATAAACAATGCCGGTTAACCAAGACAAACTTTCCTCTGTGCCACCTGTTTCGTAGAAAAAGACGTAGTTATTAATGTCGTGCCAGTATTAGGCGTATCCATCAGTTCCGTCGAGGTCAAATGTTTTCACACCGTTGAATACAATTTTTCTCCATTCCCTTTTCCCACGATACATGATTCTTGGCAAATTTGAGACGAGCTTCCTTATACGACTTTGTCAGCGGTGGTTTGAACAACATTTTTCTCCACTGCAGATTACTTTGACATTAACTTTTGACATTACTCAATAAACGGTGGAATTATAGACATCGCAAAGCACTAGACTAGTTGCCCAATTTGTCGTACCGAGTATTTGCCCGGGGACGCTAGTTTTACAAAAATTTGTCTATTTCGAGCGGTTAAATCAAGTGGACGATATCCCGTTACGATCTCTGTTGCGGCGGAAAAGGGGTTTTCCACACAAACTGAACTTCGAGCCTCAAAAAGTCACGTGAGCCAGTATAAGGACTGTCTGGGACGTGTCTGCTGAAAACTGCCTGAAT
>JAHZMW010004312.1:0-17772 GCA_027743745.1 Alloscopus bannaensis | reverse complement strand
ATAAATAAATAAAAATGAGATGCCATGTGCCATGCCTTTTGTCCGTATGAGCAGCGTCCGATGCTGCTCATGCTCAACACCGCCAGCAAATTATGTAGTTCCGTTGTCACTTATACTTTCGGAAATGCTCTCGCCAAACACAAACCTGGATTGATATAAAAATGAAGGTTGCCTCTCAGCTTAATTTTTTGTTTAGCGAGATGTCCACTAAAAATCACACTTGACAGATTTTTAAAAAAATTATATACTTTGGAGTTCACTGGCAAAATTGAATTGATAAGGTTTAGCATTGTTATTCATCAAAATTATGACACCAGTGATTGTACAAGCCAGCTCGTATTTTATAGTCATGGTTTTTGCCATTGGGGACTTTCTTAGTATGCTTAAATTGTTAAATAGCAGGTGGAATTTATTACTACACGTACAAGCTGGCTTGTAATTTGAATTCTACACTTAACTGTTGTTTATGATAGCGCTAGCAATATTTGTTACATTTATCTTGAATTGTTATTATACTAAATTTGAATCGGTTCAGTTGGGATACGTAGTCAAATAGATAGATAAAGTGCAAATAAATGTTGATTCATGTTGATAAAAGTTTTTAGATAAATGTCTTAATGTTGTCAAATTTGTAATTATGTATTCAAAGTGTAGCGAAGTATAGGCAGGTACTTAAAGTATGTGGTCTGGGTTTATTTGATAAGCTACACTCTCATAGTAAGGAAGAGCTATACCTAAATTCCCTATGCGGACGATGGCTGAGGGATGCCTAATAGGTTCAATTCGTGTTGAGGGCGATGAATGGCTAAACCAGATGCCCACCTTTGGCCATTTCAATTTGTCTGCGATTTTGATATTAGGTTTGCTGGTCTCAATTTCAAAACATTTCTTTATTTCCTGGTCAGCACAAAATGGTAATAAGTTGCACAAGACGTTAGATAAATTGTTTTCTCTAAATGAACTACACCGTAAACAGTTGTTCCTCAAACTAAACCGATGAAGTTGCTTACATGTTCCTCTGAAATGTACACCCTTCATTAATTTTAATAAAAATATTGTATACATAACCTACATGAATATAAATCTCATCTAAACTTACGTATTGGCTACAATCTAGTTGTTTTGAGACTGATATAGTTTTTAACAAGATTCGGTCAATAATTTAAGTTTTATGGTGTTTTAACATGAACTTCTTTGTGTAACAAGGCTTAGTCGATGTTTTGACTTTCACTGTTGCCATTCTTCTCACGTATACCTGATACTGAAAATTTATAAATCACATATTGAATTTCCTGGCTACTTTTTACAAAATGCTCACAAAATACGAGCAATTGTCTTTCCACATCCATTCTTTAGTCTTTGGCTACCTCTCCCCATTTCCGGTGCGATTGAATGGTGTCACAAAAAGACTCCAGATTTCGGACTCCTTCCTCCCAAAATTTCTATGGCTGGCTTTCATCACGGTTTTGGTTTTTTCCGGAATTTGCTCCGGTGGTTCGAGCTTTTTTTTCACGCTAATTAAACCCATGCCAGAGTTCCAACGAAGTCACGGCATGACCAACATTTTGATCGCCATAGGAACCACAATGATTGTCGGTGTTGCTTTGTTAACTCTCCAAGAGATTGAAACACTTGTGTCTGCTGTAAACTGGCTCATAACTTCTGAGACTCTAGAGAAACAAGTTTTGAACCAACGCAATCCAACCAATTCAAAAATTAGCTTGAGGGAGCTCATTCAAATCGTTATGTGCTGTTTTGTAGGACTCTCGTCAGTTTTCCCGCTTATTGTCACGACATTCCTCATTTTCTCCGAGACGGACGGACTGTACTTCATTTTGAAGGTGGTTCTTCCTGAATGTTCCCAATCGGTCACGATCCCTGTGAGAGTTGTGGTGCAGTACGTCTCCTTCTTTGAGGTCACCAGATCCGCCACCGCGCTTTGCAATATTTGTCTCCCAATGGTTTCCAGGCTGGTTGCTGTCAATTCTGTTTTTAAAAAAGGGGTCCCTTTGCACTACTTCATTCGGTGGTATCAATGCGTCAACATTTGTTATGGAGCAATAACAAACTGGGCGTGTTCCGTGATGTGTCTCTGGCTAGGAATGTGCTTTTGGTATCTAGTTGGCGTGATTTCTTTCAGCATCAAAAGCATCGTAAGGACTCATCGCCTGGTCGCTGAGAAGAGGGTGGCGCAGGTCAACTGCAAAGGGAATCAAATATGCTATTTGAAAATTTGTGCGATGCGTCCACTCCGACTGAAGTATGGCTTGTTTTGTATAGTGGACAAGAACTTTATGGTGGACTATGTCTGGCTCGTGGTGCATCGCACAATTGATGCTCTGCTGCTCCTCGACTTTTCGGCGTAGTTTTAATCTGTTTTACAATTTCAATATATGTCATGTTTCAGTAAAAACACACGTAATAAATGCATTGTAATATATTAAATTTTTTGCGTCGTGCTTGGTTTCCGGATATATATTTTTTTCGAGATTAGACACTTACCAATCTAAATTTCAGCTATCAAATCCACATTTTTACTTTTGATTTTGAGTGTGCATTCTGTATCTCCGTATTAGCACTGGAAACAACAAACGGAGAGGATCCACGAGCGTATAGCTGTAGTAACTGCTTCTTGACTGGCGAAGGGTAAACATTCAAGCAGAAACTTTCCATGCAGAGACTGAAGCAGTTTTATATGAGTCAGTATAAATATTTTTAAAAACTTACCAGCTTCTTCGTTGTTTCTAATCAACAGCTCCGTAGTAAAATTTTGTTTAACGGATTTCAATCTCAACTACACAAAATCAATACAAATCCCACCAGGCTGTCCTCAATTCAATCAATTCAATTCAATAATTTTGTTACGTCCGTGATACAAAAATAGTTTTTTTTTCTTATAACAATAAACCCCTTCTCTTTC
Organism: Alloscopus bannaensis; assembly: GCA_027743745.1. Taxonomy (NCBI): domain Eukaryota; kingdom Metazoa; phylum Arthropoda; class Collembola; order Entomobryomorpha; family Entomobryidae; genus Alloscopus; species Alloscopus bannaensis. The sequence goes on along the minus strand of JAHZMW010004312.1, from coordinate 14,852 downwards.
GTCAATAACCACAAGAGACGCAAATGAGCAATCAAAAGCCCTCGAAGGCAGCGTCGCATTGCAGTATCATTGTGAACGTGGAAAGCGCAACTCTCTTTATCTAATCTGTCAAGGAAATGTGTCACTTTCACACCTGCATTGGACGAAATCATCGTAAAACACAGTTTTTCCATCTCATTTTATATGGAATATCTCAATAAACTCTTTCCTGTGCTTGAAGAGTTATGACTTTCAATCATCATTTCTTCCCCACTTTTTTCCCCTTCTGCTTTCACCAGCTCTCTGCATCGGCGTTGGAGAAAGCAACTTGAGATAAGAAGAAACAAGGCTTACACCACAAAAAACAAAGCTTCTCCTCTTTTTATCCATTTTTTTTCTTGGTCCTGCTTTTTCTTACTTGAAAGCTTAGTATTATGTGCATGCATATCGTAATCATTGATTTTTTGCCTCCTTCTTCCGTCTAGATTCTGGATGACTTTTCTCCGAAATGACCGATTGTAGGACAATGAGCTGCGGACGTTTGTGGAGGAGCTAAAATGGTAAAATATTTTTAGTCTGCAGTACGACATCCACTTTTGCTGGTGGAAACCAGCTCCGAGATAAACTTCGTGAATCGCTGGATTTTGGCTTCGGATTTTGGAAAAATATTTATTTTCAAAAAATATGGAAATATTCACAAAAAATTTGGGCATAAGGTTTTAAGTTCTGAGCAAGTATCAAGAAAGCTTAAAAATGTCTGTGGTTTCCGACGACTCGTCAATCGGCGAGCCCCCAGTCTATTTTCGCCCCTTTACTCGGGAGTCCCTCAAAGCGATTCGGGAGCGGATGGCGGAGGAGGAGATCAAGAAAAATGATCTCGAAGCGAGGAAGCAAGAACAAGAGGTACGCAATTTGAAGCATAAATAATTAATAACTTAATAACGAGTAAACGTTTTCATGTAGTGTTTTGTGCTTAGCAACACCATTACAACGACGACGATGACGACGACGATGGCCCACACCCGGATGAGAAGCTGGAGCAAGGAGTCTCCCTTCCGATTCGGTTGGCTCATGCTTTCCGCCCGGAGTGGGCGAACATTCCGCTGGAAGACTTTGACACGTTTTACAAATGCATTCCTGTGAGATTTGCACGAAGCAATGACAGCAATTATTTAGTATGAATTTTGCATTGTTGAGATTTTTGTATGTTTTCCGTAGACCTTTGTGATTGTGACGAAAAAGAAGGACATTTTCCGGTTCAGTGGAACAGATGCCATGTGGATCCTCAGTCCATTCAATCCGGTGCGCCGAGTGGCGGTGGCGATTCTTACTCATGGCCTTTTCAGCTTGGTTATAATCTCCACGATTTTGGCAAACTGTTACGTCATGATCATGCCTTCCAGTCCTTTCACAGAGTCCACAGAGTAAGCTAAAAAAAATTGGCATATTGCTGGAATATTGTTGAAATGGCTTTTTTTTAAATCGTACATATTTTTAGAGTCATCTTCACCGCGATTTACACCTTCGAGTCCGCCGTCAAAGTGATGGCTCGAGGCTTCATTCTTGAAAAGTTCACTTACCTCCGAGACGCGTGGAACTGGCTCGACTTTGTCGTCATCATGATGGCTTACATCACCATGGGGATTGACTTGGGGAGCCTCGCAGCCCTCCGAACTTGTCGAGTGTTCCGCGCCCTCAAAACAGTGGCCATTGTGCCAGGCTTGAAGACGATCGTTGGGGCGGTCATCGAGTCAGTGAAGAATCTCCGGGATGTGATCATCTTAACCATGTTTGCGCTCGCCATCTTTGGGCTCGTCGGCCTCCAGATTTACATGGGCGTCCTGACCCAAAAGTGCATCGCCGACTTCCCCGAAGACGGTTCTGAGGGGAAGGAGCGGGCCACAAATTGGCATACCTGGAACCTCAACATCACAAACTGGGATCCGTACCCTCCTCCAGCAGAGTACGGGGCTGCGGATTATCCCCTCTGCGGAAACTCTTCGGGTGCTGGCCAATGTCCCGAGAATTACACTTGTCTCCAAGGCTACGGGCCGAATCCGAATTATGGCTATACTTCATTCGACTCCTTTGGCTGGGCGTTTCTAGCCTCGTTTCGGCTAATGACGCAAGACTTTTGGGAGAGCTTGTATCAGCAAGTACTTCGCTCCGCGGGGCCTTGGCATATGCTATTTTTTATAGTCATAATTTTCCTGGGTTCGTACTACTTGGTCAACTTGATCCTCGCAATTGTCGCCATGTCTTATGACGAGCTACAAAAGAAGGCGGAGGAGGAAGCCATGGCGGATGCCGCGGAACTGGAGGCGATACGCGAGGAAGAGGAAGCGAGAGCTGCGAAGTTGGAGTCACGAGCTGCGGCAGAGGAAGCTGCAGCGGCGGCGAGTCGAAGAGATCATGACGCGGGGCCGAAGTCACCCTCTCAGTTTTCTAGTCGGAGTTATGACACTTGGGGGCCAAATGATGAGCATGCCACCGATGCGAAGTCGGAGTGCAACTTGTCCATTTGTGGAGGCTCTCATACGAAGTTGAACCATGTTCGGATGCCGTTGCGGAAAGCGAATGTAATTTAATAAATGATTAATAAATGAAATTGATTTTACAAGTATTTTTGACGGTTTTTATTTAATTTTTAGGCAAGTGTCAGTTTGCCAGGTAGTCCATACACTGGGCGGCGGCGTAGCTCGCAACCGTACGGGCGAGAAAAGCTGATGGTCCTCTCGACATATTTGGACGCCCAGGAGCACCTCCCGTACGCCGATGACTCAACGGCTGCGACTCCGATGAGCGAAGAGAATGGTGCGATTGTGCTCCCGTTTTGTAATGGGCTTCATCATCATAACAATACGCTGCCCAACTTTGGTAAAATTATTTGGGACACATTCGCAAATTATGTCATCGGAAACAATTACATTTTTGAGGTTACATGAGCACATGAAATTTTATTTTAAGGATTGGGTTCTCGTCATTCTTCCTATAATTCGCATGCCTCTCGCTTGAGCTACACTTCCCACGACATCCTTCACGCCGGACGGCACCATCATGGAAGTAGCTTTGGCCAGGGAGCCGTGACAACGAAGGAGAGCCAGTTGATCCAGAGGGCAAAAAATTTGTATAGCGATGGAGCGGGCGACAAGAGCTACAAGCATTTTATTGATGGAGTACGAGCAAATATACAATATTTGATAAGCAGTCACGGTTTTATAAGTCACCAACGCTGTCTCTGCACTGATGGCCGATGTATTGATCACTTGTAATTAACTTTTTTGATAGGTTGCTAATGTAGTGGGTTGTGAAATGCAAGCAAGTGCACTGGCAGAATAAGATTTGTAAGGGGTCGTTCACATATTTTGTAACGCAAAACATAGGTAGGATTAATTCACGTTGAGCACTATATTCACATGTTAGTGTTGGGTAATGTGGATTGTAACTGACTTGATAAATTTATGTAGGAGCATCCCGAGAGCGGAGACGGAATTGGTTCCAGTAGTCAATTTTATCCTACACCCTCCACAGGAGTGGAAATGAAGGGTATGTCTATGAAATTGAAGTGGCCTATTTATTAGTTAAAAGTGGATTAGTAAAAAAACACATTCACAACTTTTCTAGACGCAACAGTGCTTCACGAGATCATTGACGAAGCAGCTAGGCGGACAAGTCAGATGAGTCAACCAGCGCCTGGACCGGCTGAGCCTCCACCTCCACGTCGACGGCTGAAGGAAATCATTAAAGCGTATTTGGTAGCCTTCTTGTTTAAGTGTATTGGTAAGAATATGAATCATGAATATACTATAAAATGCTTCAAAGCTGATGGGATGTTTTAACACTGCTCTTACTGGTTTTAATTTTTGTTAATTTAAATAGATGTTTTCTGCTTGTGGGACTGCGGCATTCCGTACAGTATTTTCAAAAAGGTGGTAGCCTTCCTCGTTTTCGACGCCTTCACTGAACTATTCATCACCCTGGCCATTGTTGTCAATACTGGTAGTCCATGAGTTTAATTTAAAAGAAGGAATACAAACTTTGGTGTATAGATTTGGATAAATGGTCACCATATTCTTTTAGTATTCATGGCTTTGGATCACTACGGTTTGGAAGAGAAACCTGCCTTCAACGCTGTCCTCAAAATGGGAAACACCGTGTTCACCACAATTTTCACGGTAGAATGCTCCATGAAAATAATCGCAATGAGTCCAAAGTTTTTCTTCCAAGTCGGCTGGAACGTCTTTGACTCCATTATCGTCGCATTTTCCCTCATCGAACTCGTCTTTGAGGATGCTAATCTCCCAGGGCTTAGTGCGCTGAGAAGCTTTCGATTGGTAAGTGTTTTACCCAACAAAATTTTTAATACCCCCTTCGGGACTAATGACATAATTTACAAATGACCCCCAATTTTTTCAGCTTCGGGTTTTCAAGCTTGCAAAATCTTGGCCTGCTCTAAACATGATTTTGAGCATCATGGGTAAAACTGTAGGAGCCCTCTCAAATCTCGTTTTCGTCCTCGTCATAATCATCTTCATTTTCGCCGTCATGGGAATGCAGCTCTTCGCCAAGAATTACACAGACAAAACGCACCTCTTCCCTGGGGGCGAACTTCCCCGTTGGAACTTCACCGATTTCGGCCACTCCTTCCTCATCATTTTCCGCGTCCTCTGCGGCGAATGGATCGAGTCCATGTGGGACTGCATGTTGGTCAACGGCGGCGCCTGCGTCCCTTTCTTCCTCGCCACGGTGCTCATCGGGAATCTCGTGGTGCTGAACCTCTTCCTCGCCCTCCTCCTCTCCAGCTTCGGCGCCTCGAACTTGAGTAGCACTCCAGACAACGAAACAAACAAGATCGCCGAAGCATTTAACAGAATCGGCCGTTTCTTTCGGTGGGTTAAAAACGGGATTAAATCCGGGATCTCTGCAATTTTTGACTGCATCATCCGAGCAAAAACCCGAATAGTTCCGGGCGCCTTAGCTGCTCAACAAGAGGCCGAAGCAGCGGCGGCGGCGGCAGCCGCCGCTGCCGCAGCTAATAACGCGGCGCGGAAGCGACCTCGGATGGCGGACACGGCGAGATTGGTGATGAACACGAAGAAGCTCATGAACAACATTCAGCAGTCCAAAGAAGGTGTCACGGAGGTCGACAAAGAGGACACGGACTCGGTGAAGTCGTACGGCTCTCACAAAACGTACACAAAAAAGAAGAAGCGACTCCCAGACTTGGAGGCGGATGGAGGTGGAGAGCCAGAAGTTGTTGAAAGAGTTGAACACCATGGAGGCGATGGAGGAGGCGGTGCTCCAGAAGATTATGATGAAGACTACGATCCAGAGCGGGACGGCTCGAAGGAGGATTTGGAGTGGATTGAAGACGAAGAAGAGGAAGAAACAGGGGAAGGAGGGCAAGGAGTCCATATGCCGAAAGGGGAGGAGGAGGAGTATCCTTCGGATTGTATGCCTCCAAAGTTTTACGAAAGATTTCCTGTTTTTGCGGTGGATGACACGCCGTTCGGCACGGCATGGGCGAATCTGAGGCTGAAGACATTCCGGCTGATTGAAGACAAATATTTTGAGACGGCGGTGATCACGATGATTTTGTTGTCGTCATTGGCTCTCGCGCTGGAGGATGTGAATTTGCCAAACAATCCGATTTTGACCGATTTGCTATTTTACATGGACCGGATTTTTACGGTGATATTTTTCTTTGAGATGCTCATCAAGTGGTTGGCTTTGGGTTTCGTAGCGTACTTCACGAATGCGTGGTGCTGGCTCGATTTTGTTATCGTGATGGTCTCCCTTATTAATTTTGTGGCGGCGTTGCTAGGCGCCGGAAGTGTGCAAGCTTTTAAGACCATGAGGACACTAAGAGCGTTGAGGCCTCTGAGAGCGATGTCGCGGATGCAAGGGATGAGGATCGTGGTGAATGCGCTGGTTGGGGCGATTCCGAGCATTTTGAATGTGCTCATGGTGTGTCTGATTTTCTGGCTGATTTTTGCAATCATGGGAGTACAACTGTTTAATGGGAAGTTTCACAAGGTAAGAAACGAAAAATAATAATAATTTTGTGTGGCTGTTATAATTTGAGGCTAAGAGAGGCAGAGCGATAATTTGAGATTTTACGGTAATTTGTAGTGCATTGATCCAGAAGACGACTCGAGGCCGGATTACCGGATAATTCGGAATAAAGTGGAGTGCTTGGCTAATAATTTTACGTGGGAGAACTCCGTGATGAACTTTGATCACGTTGGGAACGCGTATCTGTGCCTCTTCCAGGTGGCCACTTTTAAGGGCTGGATTGGAATTATGAATGACGCAATTGACTCGCGGGAAATCGGGGAGCAGCCTCACCGAGAAGTGAGCTTTGGGTACTACTGCTACTTCGTGATCTTCATCATTTTCGGCTCGTTTTTCACGCTCAACTTGTTCATTGGAGTGATCATCGACAATTTTAATGAGCAAAAGAAAAAGTCTGGAGGAGCGATGGACATGTTCATGACAGAAGACCAGAAGAAGTATTACGCCGCGATGCAAAAAATGGGGAATAAGAAGCCGATCAAAGCGATTCCGAGACCTAGTGTGAGAAAATTTTAAAATACCGTAAATTTTGTATTGGTAGCCACAACCTTTTTTATAATTAGGGACTGAATTGTTTCGTATAAATCAATCATTAAAACTGAAACAAATCATTTCATTAGGTATTCCAAAACACTGCTCGCGTGCCTACCTAAAATGAGGAGCAACTCTTGCGCCCTCCCTAACGCAAACACGGGAATGAGACACCTTCCTCCTCTGCTAACAATGTCGTGAACAATACCCGTGAATCTCGTCTCTCTGTCTTCGCGCTTTTCGTGAACGTGAGTGCCGTACGTTGACTCCTAGGAAAAGCCAAGTAATTTTAATAAAAAAATTATCTCGGTTACAAATGAAATTAAATGGTGTGGAAAAGTCCAAATAAAAATCTGAACCAACAACAATCATGACGTCGGGCCTGACGCTCGGCACCTCCGCCGCCATGAGATGCCTATCCTCCTGCCTGGAAAAGTCCCCAGTGTACAAAATCTTAACCCCCGCAATCTCGATCATGAACATGGCCGCCCCGAGCACATGCCCCGCATGGTAAGCCCAGAACTTGACCCCTTTGATTTCCTTCTCCTCGTGGAAGTTGATCGTCTCGATTTTGTCCATGGACGCTTCTAAATCCGCTTCCGTGTACAGAATGTGATCCGTCGAGATGTTGGACACTTTAATGTAGTCAGCGAGGAGCCACCGGTAAATCGCTTTCGTCGCGTGGGTCATGAAGCAGCGGCCCTTGAACTGGGTCTTCAGGAGGAACCAGGGCAGCGCTCCAGAGTGGTCCAAGTGGAAACTGCGAGCAAACGGAAGAAATAATATGAAGCTAACACGCTACGTCATGTCATGTAATAGTTAGAAAAATAGTCCCCGACTCACTGCGACACGAGCAACAAGTCGATTTCATCGGCCTCAATGAAATCGACAAAGGGCAAAGCCTCCATCCCAGTGTGACCCGGATGAATCCCAATGTCGAGCATAATCTTCTTCCCTTTGAACTCGAGCATGATGCACGACCTCCCCACCTCCTGACCCGCGCCACTGCGGTAAATGACAAAATAAGTTGCATTAACAATTAATCATGACACAACCAACAACAATTCGAAAATGAAAGAACCCTCACAGCGGCCGAATAATTAGCTGATCAGTCTCCTCGGCGGGCGTTCCCGAGATTACCGTCACGTTTCCTGCCATGTTTGTTAAAAGCTTTTAATCAGTTATCAAAGTACAATTAACTCAAAGTTTTGAACACAGCTTCGTTGTTGCTGAACAAGTTGGAAAACCCCAGTGGCATCAACACCACAACAAGCACAATGCGTCGCCGCCACTCATGTAATCAGTAACCACTTCACCCGTGTGCATTTATCATCAATTTTAAGTTTTAAAAGCACTACAAAATCGTCCCAAAAAATTCACCGAAAAACACCAAACACGAAAGCCCCACTCTTGATCTCTGTCGACTTTGGGTCCCCGGTCCGCGGCACAAATCGTCACCTGACTCACTCCACGGACTCCATGTGATCTCACCCCGAGGAACGTGCACCACCGACGTCAACCTAACCAAAAAACCACTAATCACCTCTCATACATGTCACAACTAACCAACGACCCCGATTGACCCACGCGTGTTCGCCAGTGCACTCGACACCCCATCCAGGTCCGGTGGCCCCTCAATGGTCACCGAGTGAGTAATGAAGAGCCCCGTACACATGGGCAATCCTCTCGTTTGTCTCCATTCGCCTTTCTCCTGTGGCGGCGGATGGACGTCCCTCTGTTCTCCACTTCCCAGTCGACTCTGTGTAAACACTTCAACACAACAACATTTCGCCTTTGGTCAGAGTGTCTTTGTGAACCCAAAAACGTATTCGAACTGAAACCAGTGATGACGACAGTCGGTTTACGTCGTCAGCAGTGAGTTTGAGAGAGCGAGCTGAAGTGATCGGACGATTAGGTCAGTATTGGTCAACCAATTGCGAACAAGTTTGGAAAGGGTGAACGGGTCGCACGGGGTCACCGATTAGTCTGCAAGGTAAGAGAGTTGACATCCTTTTCTTATAAATTAAACTTGTCTTGGGGTCGTTCTTTTTGGAAACGGAATCGCGTAACCGTGAATCAACCGTGCGTGCATTCATTGTGAAGTCACGTACAAATGCACAGGCATGTGCTTACACCCTATCAATCAATACGGATGCCTTGATTTTACTTGACCATCCTAAAATCAAATGGATACTTCCTCTTAGAACTCAGATATGTCGACATTGACATCCCATTTCCGCTTGGCACATACTTGTTCCAAGATTGCAGTCCTTTCACAATGATCTTTCATCAGATTACCATCAAGCTTAGGTGCACCATTTCAATCGGCATCCATACCTCATCGAATTGCAAACTACCAGGTCAAAGGGAACACTCTGCCTTCCATGTTCTCTCTCTACCAATAACCACATTTCCCATTTGACTTTGAAAACCCCCGTCAAACTTGTCAGAAGAAAGTTGCGAAACTAGTTATTGCGACAACATGAACAAATGCCACTCCAATTTCTCCAGCAGCGAGATCAAACGCATGCATGCATATCTTTTCGGAATTTCATCATAATCGTGCATAATTCAACGTTCATCATCCTTCGTTAAAAATTATAAATTATAATGTTTCCAAACTTAGCAAGTATCAAACCTCAAATGTAATGCGAGAAAACCTGACCTCATAAACTTGCAAATTTATTCTTAATTTCATACAGGTACATTTCCGTTCCGTGCCGCACTCATACGTTACAACTACTCAACCTTTTCCATGCATCTTGATACAAACTCTCCAGTATTTCATAATTCACACGAGATCATGAACTCAGTATTTAGTTATCAAAAAATCCTCGCGACGACGACATTCCCAATTCCAATCACCCGTAAGTATCAACCCCATTACTCGTGCAATTGCGTTCGTCTGAATTTTAAACGTCGGTTCGAACGAGAGGTCGTAGGTCTCGCAATGCATGTACCCAAAATGAAGCCGAGCGTGAGAATGAGAATGCGTTCAAAAATCCACACCATCGTCGACTCGCTCGGTATCAATCTTTTTACGACCGTTTTTACGACTTGCCAAAATAAAATTGAAGTGTGCAGCTCCTTATGAATAATGCGGGTCTGCTGGAGCTTCTTCAATATCGAAGTTTTACAATTTTTTCATGGGTTTACTCACTGGCTCAGACTCGTGACTCCTCTTCAAAAGTCGGGGAATGATAACCAGGTACTGGTATGGTCTACTAGGACTAGGGTCTTGTCATCGCGTCATTTGTCTCCAAAAACCTCGGAATCGTCTCATGTTCTTGTGTTACGTACATTTTTATAGCCATTTTGGGGGTGTTCTCACTGAATTAATTTCAGACAGACCTAAGCGATGAAATGACTTTTGGTATGAACATTTGGAGATTTGTCGAGTGAAAATCTCGTTTTATTACTCATTCAGTCGTTGGCCGTTACGTTAAAATTTGTCATATAATCTTTTTTTCTTCTGTACGAAGGAACAATGCGAAAGTGTCGCATGAATGAGTCCAGGCTTTCTTCTCCTTGACTCATTTTCGTAGCTTTACTTACCGCTCCAAACCTTTATTCCAGATACATATTTAGCATTTATAATAAATGATTTATTGCGTATTGGGAATCGGTTCGCATGCACAATTCATAAGCGAGAGAGAGTGGCGAAAAGAACAATCACGATTGTCGCCTTTTTAATGACTCTCTGCCAAAGTGCCGATAAAATTTGACTCGTATGACATACGCGTATATCGAAATGAATAATTATGAAAGCGATATTTCACAGCCATTTTTAATGGACATTCACACTCGAGAGTGACGTGATCCATATTCCTGCTCGTAATCTGTAAACGTTCGCGTCGGTTCCATGCGAGGTGGAGGGAACGTTATTGCAAAATTTGCAATTCGTCTTAAATAATCTAAAATAAAATATAAATCAGTTAATGTACAGAACATAAAATTTCCTCCGCTCTTAAACATAATTCATCTTTGCTCGTAAACCTAAACTTCATTCAATTTTGTTACATTTCCTACAGGTTGTTCCTGCTCCTCGCTGGCTTCAAATGTGAATGGGTTTGCAGCAGCCAAAACTGTATGCTAATTTCGCTTTCCAGGTTTTATACCGTAATTTGCATTTACCAACGGATTATTACCATTGCATTCTTGTTTCAATTTTTTACAATCAATTTACAGCGATTCAACCTTGTGCCGTTCAAGTCGCATTAAAATTTACAACTTTTCCATGTTCATATCCACTTGAAAGACAAAAAATACACGCGAACCATCATTCCAGGTTTAAATAGTTGAATAATAATCCGTAATTTTTATTTCATTCCTATTCTATGCAATAACATCAATAACAAATCAATTTGATGGTTGCAGACTGAACCGCGGCGGCTGATGCGCTCCACGGAACTTGATCCGCGCACAAGACATTTTCTCAGAAGTCTGCAATCAAATAAAAGCGTGAGTAATTTTTAAGCATTTTATACGTTTAAGATTTGGTAACACGTCCAAGAGTGTGTACAAGAAATATGCAGCATGACGATAAATGCTTCGTCTGTTTTTTAAACCAGAGGTACGGTACAGGTCCTGTGTTGTTTGAGATTGGAATGTGATTCTTGGCCGGAAGGGTAGTGAAAAGTATGTGAACGGTTCAATTTGGAAAATAAGCAGAGAATGGAAGGGTTCATTTTCACGCATTTCTTTACACAAATGTGACCGTCGGCAGTTAACACACTACCTTTAAATACGAAACCCATGTGTGCTTTTAGCCAAAAACATGTGGTGGTAACACGTCCAAGAGTGTGTACAAGAAATATGCAGCATGACGATAAATGCTTCGTCTGTTTTTTAAACCAGAGGTACGGTACTTACGCCTGCAGGTCCTGTGTTGTTTGAGATTGGAATGTGATACTGGGCCGGAAGGGTAGTGAAATGTATGTGAACGGTTCAATTTGGAAAATAAGCAGAGAAATGGAAGGGTTCATTTTCACGCATTTCTTTAAGATTGTTTTCGTACACAAATGTGACCGTCGGCAGTTAACACACTACCTTTAAATACGAAACCCATGTGTGCTTTTAGCCAAAAACATGTGGTGGTAGGCAGAAAACCTATTTATAGCAGAGCGGAACCTTGAGCCCTTGGAAGGGTTTTAGAAACGCGTACTTGATACGTAGTTAACATCCTAAAAGAATCAAGTTGCAATTACCATTGACAGATTGGTGAGGGTAGAACCGTAAAAAATGCTCGTATATGTGAGAACATGCTCAAAATACGTACCAAAGTACAGGAACGAACGGGATAAACGGATTAACGTCTTGTCGAAAAAAAGGAATTAAAAATGTGGAAGCAGGAATAGGAAAATAGGTTCAGCTCTCTACACACTGACAATGTGTGAGAGCTTCCTAATTCCTGCATTTTTTTTACTGACTGTACGCAAGGAAATCCGTGCAAGTACCTTTTTGGATTTAAAAAACCATGCCCTTCTCTGATAAATAGTTTTTTTACTTGAAAAACCAAGACGAATATTGAAAAACCAGAGTCACTCGTTTTTGTTCATTGCACCCGAGAGCTTGGTTTGGGCCTGTACGCGTTCCAATCTCACGTCTTTTCCAAGTCAGTTAATATTTCCGAACGTTTTTCTACTCCCATACAGAACGATGCTGAGGTGTTTTTGAGTTTTGAGTCACCAGCGTTTTGTTCGGTGAGGTTGAGCCAAGTTATCCGTTGTGGAATCCGAGACTTTGAGACTGAGTTTTGATATGTAACGTTTTGTATAAATTTCCTGTTGTTGTGTGTTCATTTATCTCTCTCTACACGAAATCATGACTTCATCTCCGTCACTTTCGGTTATAATTGATTCCCTTGGATCTCTCAACCCGGCGACAGTCACACCTCCTGCGTCGTACGGCGAGGCTGACACGCAAGATGTCGGCAGTCTTTCTGACGATCTATGTGGTGGGGGAGAGGATACTACTATTCCAGAGAATCCTGGCGGTTTGTTCAGGTTCTCGTATGGGGAGCCTGTCGTCGTGCTGGATGAGGCCTCGACCGAGTCGGTCCTTGACTCTGTCGTCGCGAAAAAGACAATTTGGACTGATATCTTGAGGAGCGGGCTCCAGACGATGGGTTGCGACAGCAGCCTCTCAACTCTGCTTCTGATTGTGGGCAGCGAGGGTTTCAACGAGGCAGTAGCGGTTCACAAAGCCGTGATCGCGTCATACTCTGGAATGGTGCGGGATCAGTTGACCAGTTTTCCGGACATGACGACTATCCTCATGGATGCGACTCCGAAGCGGATTATTGAGAAGGTCGTTCGCATTCTCTACAATGGGGCTGTGTACTGCGAGGAGGAGACTGACATTCGACAGATTTCCCAAGCTATGGAGGGGCTGGGCATGGAGGCTCCTGAGCACCGGTTTTCTGTTTGCGGCGCTCTTGTCGATATCAAAGAAGAACCGCGGGATGAGGTGGAGGTGGAGGGTGGGGAGGAGGTAGTTGATTCTCTCGTTGTTCCGTTAGACACACTTGAGCAGCATGATGGTGGCTGCGGTGGTGGGGAGGCCGTAGCTAATCCCCTTGCGATTTCGGTCGATACGCTTGAGGCGGATGAGGTCGGTCAGAATTGTTTGAACGAGTCTGCAACGCATGAAGATGAGAACTGCAGCGGTACATCAGTTATTGGAGTCGACAATTCTCAACCTGAGCAGCTAGAAATCGTGCAGCTTGACCAGACCGCTTCAGAACTTGCGACGACACAAGCTGACAATGACGAAACGCTTGTGCAGAGAAACGACTGTTCTCCAAATGACAATAGCGAAGGCGCTGGCGTACCACACCCACTAGAACCAGTGTTCAGGAAGGTGCGTGTCATTGGTCAACCGAGTGGCGACCCAAAACGTCGAGTTGTCATCAAGGCTCAATTTGTCAACGGGAAGCGACTGTTCGAAGCGGTCCCGGCGTCTCATATGAATAGTGACGGGTCGTCACCTGCAAAGAAGGCAAAGTATGAGGGGCAGACTGGAGCAAGTTTCAAAGCTACCAGGTTAATCACTGACGAAGAGTTCAAGCATCTCGTGATTCAAGGGAATATCAAGATGAAGTTGCTCAAAATCAACCAGAAGCTGGAAGACGCTGAAAAGTTGATCAGTTAGCTGCAGCACTAGCAACTCTCAAGGTTGCAACACGCAATTGGAAGGTGGTTCGGTGCGTTCCAATCCCGTTTTCTCGGATAAGAATGAAGTGGCGCAGGATAGAGGTGCCGACGAAGGCGCCATTGTCATCCCGCCGTCACGACCAGACGGAATCGGGATAACAATCGTGAGTGCGAATCCCCTAGCTAGCGGTACTACTTCCATCGACGAGTTTGACGACGTGTCTATGCCCCAGTTGACTCCTGCCGTCAGCCCTCTCAAGTTATCCGAAGCGTTTCTGAAAGGGGAGCAGACGGGAAAGCGTGGTGTTCCCAGTCTGGACAATATCCGCAGCAGTATGAGGTCCGTGTCTGAGAAGGCGGTGAAGAATCTCAAAATAGAGACGAGCTACAGCCTGAAGAAAGTTGCTGGAGCTGCACAGCCGCAGATCGCTGCCGTGATTCCTGCTTCTGGAAAGCGGAAGAGACCGTCCAACTCTAACAAGTCGAAAGTTGGCAAATCAGCACCAGACGTGAGCTCAAATAAATGTGCAAAGAAAGGTTCTACCCCAACTTTTGTTGAGGACGGCAATCAACCGGGCACAAGCCACGAATTGAGAGCAGAGCTTCTAGGGAGTCAGTGGGGGGCCACAGCTACACAATCCGAGCCGTTCAGAGCAAGCGGTGAGAATGCGTACGTGAAGAATGGTCGAGCACTGCGGAAGCGACCATCACCTGTACAACAAGGAAGCAGTCCAGCGAATGGGTCGCAGAACCGTTCTGTCCCCAAGAAACAGGACGAATCTCTAAAATTTTCACCAAAAAAGCGGCTCTGTTTTACGGATAAAGTCGGACGTGAACTCGAATCCGTTCGACTCATTTCTCCACAGGTGGAGCGGTTAGAAGAGAACCCGGAGCCAAACAGAGATCCCAATCATGAAGCAAATTTGATTGTGGATGATAATAGCGAGCAGCAGCAGTTTCCAGAGAATGGCATCGTGTACGTGGGAAGTAGGAAGAAGGCCGCTCCGCCAGGGACAAAAGTTGACGTTTACGGGGACGACTCGGATGACGATATCGTTGATCGTTTCGACGCTTTCGTTCGGAGGAACACGCTTCAGCAAGCACAAACGGAAC